>CM076579.1:1532187339-1532406261 GCA_034641835.2 Pinus albicaulis
ACAATCGTTTGAAAATCATACTTTCGCATCACATACATTCTGGGTGGCAAAACTGAGAGGCAATGAATTTTGATTTTGGAAATATCACTTTCCAGATCAGTATGAGACCGACTCTTTGAAAGGTTCGCTCTATTTTGTTGGTCACCATTTTATTAGCGTAATGAGCTTGTGGATTCTCACTATAAAGACTATTTGAAATCAAGTTCTTATCCAAGAGCATTAGATGCAATGCTAGTGTCGCTAGTTTCTTGACTTTGTTCATCAATGGTTTGGATATCCTACTTGTTTTTGCCGTGTAACTCTCTACGCTATTTTTTTGCTTCTAAAGGCCTCCTTTAGGAGTCTTTTCAAGTCTTCTTGATAGTGGCCTCAAAGGTTTTGGCTTTGGGGTTTCTGGGTTCCTTTACTTCTGAGATCATATTGTTCTCGGACCTACATAATGGAATATCCTAACCCAGTTTTCGGATTCTACCCCTTCCTCTTCCCAATGTGTGTATGAGGTTTGGTTGCCCTCTATGGAAAATGTGTGATCTTGGTTATCCACTTCCACCATGTTTATGGCGGCTCCCTCTGATTCTTCTATTATTCCCTCATCCTCATTAAGTAAATTCTCTTGGAATGGAGGTATGATTTGTTGGTCAGAATCCCTTTGTCTATCTTGATTGTTCTCCCTTCTATAATTCTGGTTTCTATTTATGTTTTGGGAGTGGTTCTGATTGTCTCTTGGTTACACTATTTCAAGTAAGCTCATCCTTTTCATCATCTCTTCCATCATCCTTTCCATTTTCGAGCTAGATGTGGAGGGTGCAGTATCATCTTTATAAGCTACCCTCTTCTCTGATCTCAGCCTAGCTCTTTTATCAATTAAGTTTGCTTCTACACTCACAGCTCCTTGCTGCATGTGTTCTAGAGTTGCATAGTCTCTCTCCCTTAGTTGATATGCCATATCATCATCGAAACCCTCAGGATACCTTACTAAGGCCATGCCTTGGGGAGGTTTCATATGAGGTGGGAGAGAATTGTAGACCCTGTTAAACTTGGAAGAGTAATCATGAACACTCTCTACCTGATTTGTTTTAAGATTCTGATACTCTGCTAATATCTGGAGAGGGTTGCTTTTGATTTCCCATTTGTTTATGAATGCTTGTTGTAAAGTGGGAAGGTCATGGATGCTATTAGGAGTTAAGCCCTTAAACCACTTCTTTACTTCTCCTCCTAAACTTTGAGCAAAGATTCTCATTTTAACGGTCTCATCATCTATCTCCATGTAGTCAAATGCATCTCCTATCCTAGTGACATGTTTTTGAGCTATGGTATAATCTTCTCTAGTGAAATGGGAAATTTTAGACTGATATTCATTTGGTAAAGTAACCAGGGGTTGTGGCAACACTAGGGGAGCATACCACGCTGCCATGATAGTGTTTTGTGGAGGTAAAGGATTAGCTTGAGCAGTGGGTATATGGATGGCAGAACTGCTTGGACCAACAACAAACTATTGAGTAGATTTGGGGTGAGAGAGACCCAAGTTATGAATGAATTGGATATTAGGAGGTGTTGATGGAGGGGTTTCTCTGTCACTGATATGTTGACCACTATGTATTGGTGAACTTGGAGGCTAAAAGTCTGTCTGATCTATGCCACTAAATGAATTAGTTCTTGGTAAATCACTTGGTAATTCTAAGTCAACTTGAGTATCTGATAGAGCTGCAAGGTTTTCAGGTGCTAAGTTAGCTCTATGAATGGGTATGAAAATAGTTGGATCCCTAGAGGCGTGAGACTTCCTAAGAATTCTCTCTGGATTGTCAACTATTTCAGGGGGATATGGGTTAAGATAAGCTCTAGTATGGATTTTCCTTGAAGCTGGTATGTTAAGTCACAACAAAGAAAGTTATCCAGGTATGACAGTCTTTATGAGGAAAACTATCTTTAAACAAAGAAGCTTAATCCTATTTTTTTATTTTAATATGGATGATGTTGTAATGAAAATGGTCTCCTAGTGGAGTCTTGTGAAAACAAAGATAATCAACAGACCTACTGATCACCAATGGAGTCTTTTGGTCATTTAGGAACTGTGGAGTTGCTAGATGGATGATTTAAAATGTTCAAGGATATTTATTGTCCACCATAGTGATTAACTACCAAATCAAGGCTAATCTGGTCTTCTTCCCCGGTGGAGTCGCCATTATGTTGTGGTTCCTATGATTTGGAAAATTTGGCAATACCAAATGATAAGACAACATCAAACCACTTTGGGATCTCAAGATCTAGCCCTCCTAGATCCAGAGAGGGATCTCTCTATAAAGGTAAAGAAATGTATATCTTTGAAGTTCAATTTAAGGTATTAGGCTAGGTATAGGGCACAAGGGTTTTTTTTGTTTGTTTGTTTGGTTGGGAAAACATGAAAGAAGGTTTCAGTATAAGCAGAAGGAAGGAGAGAAATATTTGGACGCTTTTCAGAGGGATATGGAGGTTTTAAAGAGGAAAAAGAGGCTTTATGGAAATTAAGGGAAATGAGTCAAAATGGGCAGTTTCAGAGGCCTTGGAAAACCGTTTCTTTAATAAACAACAGGGCTTTTCAATGGAAACAGTGGTGAAGATTTTTTCAAAGGACATAATACACTTTAAGGCTTCAAGAATGATAGATTTTCAAGGAAAACTTTTCTCTTGAAGAATCATAAATATATTTAGCCACCTGTTTGCTATGCCAAAATTTATAGGTGCATAATGTTCATAATGATGAGTCCATGCCCTCCAGACAAGCCAACCATTTGAGCAGCACTGTAAGGAAAAGGGCCAACAACACCCAAAAAAAATGTTTCTCGCTTCTTTTGATAATGCTATGCACTTATAGGTATGTTGAAGCCCTGAAAATCGGGTCTACAACAAGGGGGATACCCACCCGGTCCGGACCTTGGTTAGCAGCTCCTTTTCCGTTTGGTGTAGTGGGTCCGACTGGGGATAATGGGACCAGTTTCCCAATATGTGTGTGTGTGTTGAGAATAGATATTTCTTTTCTAAAAAGGTTCCTAAGTGAAATGCTTTTATTCTATTTCTAATCTAATCATATGCAAATTGTATTCTAATTTAAACAGAAATATCTAATTCTAAACTAAACCCGGGATGTAATCTTGTTTATGCGATCTAAAATAATTTCGAATAACAACCGATAATAAAGATTGTTCAACTGTTATAAGAAAAGAATTCAATAAAGATAAACCATTTCATATAAAAAGTTAGATGAAACAGTTATGAAAAACATATCGCATAATAAGCTATTCATACACTAAGCATAAATAAATAGTTATCACAGTACAGAAGTGTCAAATGATAACTTAAGAATTCAAGCATCAATATATAAACAACTGAAAATAAATATTACTTTAACACAGAAGCAGAAATAGTTAAGAGATAAAAGTACCATTTATAACTGGTTCTACTCATGAGCTAGAAGCAATAATGATTTATCTCTTCTTAATCCAACATCTACTAAGAGTACAAAAATGCAACATCAGTAGCAGATATTAGACACAAATATCAATAAATCTCGTTCCATTCATTCATCAAAACCTCCTCTGAGGGTGCAGAAGTGCATGTTCTGAGGACAAGTTTTTGACAAATTTCAGGACCCTTCTCTAAATGCATGAGAAGGGTTTAAATACTACTAACTAAATCTAATTATAGTTTATTACAAAAAATTAGGATTCGGTTTAAATGACCGTCCTTTTTCTATAAAAAAATAAAGTAAAACTAAAACTAAATCTAAAATTAAAAACTATTAACTAACTACTTATGAATCTGGTCTTTGAATTTGCAAGCATCCAGCATTGATTTGAGAAGAGGGGGCTGGCCGACTTCAGATTTTAATTGTCCCGAAAAGACGGAATCAGCAAGTGTTGGCGCGATCTTCTCAGCAGAATTAATGATGCAATTAAGAGTGTTGCATTGGCTGTGTGGTTTAACCAGGCATGTCCAGTAAGAATACCAATTTAATTTTGTCAATCCTTGAATTGATTTTGTCTTCTCTTCGACTTTCTGTTTCCACTCTGTTTGCAATTGTTGTGCTTGTGGTAGGTATCCTGGAATAGTTTCTGAAATCAAATTAACTTTGTGCAAATTTTCATTTACACAATCAGTCATGTTACTTGCTGCTGTAGCTACTTCCTCTGCTGCTTTTTCTGCCTCTCTGATCTGTGCATCCCAATTATTGAAGAGTATTTCTTTATGACCATCATTGATAATTGGTGCTCCTACTCTTTTTCCTTCCTCTGTCTTTTGCCATGCCAAATAATTAGTAACTCTTTCATTAGTTAAATCATAATCATGTCATAATTCTATGACATGATTAGTGATTTTATCACTTTCTTGACAAAAAGAGTTCCATTGTGAGATTTTCTGGCATAATATATCTTGTTGTTGCAGTAGTTGATTATTCAAAGAAATAGATTCTGAGATAAACTCTGTAAGCTTGGGGTCGTCTTTATGCATCTCTTGCATAATCTGTATTTGTTTCTCTTTTTCAGCCAAGCTTTTCTGATATCCGATCTGCATTTGCTGAAACTCTTGTTGTAACTTTTCAAATTGTATCTGTGCTTCACTGTTAGCATGTGCTTGTTGCAATTGTTGTTGCAGAACTTGTATTTGATCCTCTTTTTCATTTAATAATAGTCGTACCTCAGATGCTTTTTCAATAGTTGCGGAGGCATAAGCTCCTGTAATCTGAGATAATTTAGTAAGATTTTCAGTGGGATCCGTAGTAGGATCTTTCCATAAAACATCCAATTGTTCTGCATCAGTAGAGAGCACACTTTCTAATTTCCTCTTCTTTCTTTGCTTCCTTACTACTGCTTTATGTTGTGGGCTATAGAATATATCCAGAGGAGGAATTTCCTCTATTTTAAGTACAATCTCAGAGGAAGGAGTAATGGGTATATGTTCTGTTTCTGTGACATTGCCACTTATTTCTGTAATCAAACCTTTTGTTGTCTGTACAGGAGTTTGTATGTTCTGTCCTTCAACATTAATCAAATCATTAAATGTTTCCCATTCTTTATCTAACTGAGTGCTGATGGATGGTTGTTGTACATTAAGAGGTGGAAGATTCAACTGTGGAGTGGTTGAAGTCTGTTGTTGTGAAAGCTCTTTTGATTGAGCTGTATCCTTCACTGAGCCTTCAATTTTATCATTATCAGATTTTTTAGAACGTTCAGAAGTTTCTTTGCCAGACTTTGACTTAGACCTTTCTGTATCTGAGCTGCCACTGAGACTGACACTAGGAGTTGGTTCCCTTGCGGGTTCCAAGCGCAAATTATCCAAAGGGATAGTGGTCAATATTCTTTCTCTGTATATTTTAAACTCTTGAAATTCTTCTGGGGAGAACCGTGTTTGAGCTAAATGAAAAATTTCTTTAAATGAACATTTTTCTTGAAACATATCATCAAAAAGATCTTCTTCTCCAGAAAATACTCTTACTTTGACTGCAGTGGTGAAATCCTTGACAACATCATAGGGGTCGAATAGCCTTTTCGGAAACTTAAACAATTGTAAACATGTAATATTGTTTACTTCCTTAAACACATGACCAACATCAAATAATGAAAATGCTCCGCAGGAAACAGGAATTGTGGCCAGATAGCCTTCTTTTTATCCTTTAATTCTTTTGTCAAACCTCCCTCTCCACAGGTTTGATATGCAATTTCCCGAGCTATGAGTTTATCTGGAACATACAAGGGTAAAACATGAGGAGAAGCAAAGCTTCCAAAAACCATAACATAGGTAAACAATTCTTCTCCAAACCATCTTGCGACAGGGAGAATGTCTACTTCTGCTTCAGGGGAGAACCTTGGAGCATCCTTATTATACAACACTCTGTACAGAGGCAACATTATGCCATGGAAAATTTTATAAAAATGAGGAATAAATTTTGATTCCCACAACTCTTTGTGATAGACATGAATGGGCAAGGGATCATGAATTTTCCATTGCCAACCCATTAAAGGGAACTTAGAAACAAAGCAGATTGAATCCATAACATAGGCAGATAGATAAAAAGGAGGATAAATCCTCTGAGAGACAGTTCATTTAGACCGGTAATTGAAAATAGCCATGGCTAAGTTATCAGAAAATATTTTAGCCTAGTCCACAATGGTAGCGTTAACAACAACATTCAATAAGGGAAGCCATTCAGGCAAAAACTTATTGATGTCAGGCTTTCCAAAAAGCCTACATAACATAGCAGCAACAAAACAATATGGAGAAGTGAGTGAGCCGGTACTGTACATACCGTGTTTATCTTTCCTCAGTGGTTCATCTCTTCTGGACCATTCTTTAGTGCATTCCGATAAGTTTGCATTTTCCTTGGAAAATTTCTCCATAAATTGTTTGTTGTAAGTTTCCTGAGGCTCTCGCAAATGATACATAAGATTCAAATATTCTGGAGTGAATGACCCGATGAGCTCTTGACCTTGAGTTTTGAACTGTTTGTCCGTAATATCAGTGCTATCCAGCACCCATTTTACCATGTCTGTATACGGAATAATTCTAGGTCTTGCTGCTATCCGGTGCAAAAATGAACAAGCCAGCTCTGTAAGAGATGCTTCAGAGGAATTACTTGAGCCCACAGTAGCCGCAACATCCATTACTCTTGGGTTTTCTTCTTCAAGCAAATTAAACATACCCTCCCAAGTGGTGATGCCAGCATCTTTGTTGCAAGCAGTGTCTGCGTACAAGGATGCCATCTCTTTATTTTCAGAACTCAGAGCTTTCTCTTTCTTTCCCATAATGCTTTGAATATTGCTTTGTATAATCTCCTGTTCTTCACACCTGTAGTTTTACGAATTAAGTGAGAATAATGGTATGAGAAAGGTGACGGGATAGTTTTAAATGCTGAAGGCGTATGAAATATATTATTTAATCGTGAAATAACCTTTTGATCAAAACAAAATCATTTTTCATTAATAATTGACAATCCATTCATTAACTTGACATTAAGGCACATAACGGGTCTCGATTTACGGAAAGATCTTCTTCGTACAACGAGCTTTCAAGAATCTGCGATAATGCGATCTGTGATTTGCTTTGCAATATCGCAAAATCGCAATATCGCAAATCGAAATCATAGCAACTTTAGCAAATCACAATTTACGCAAATCACAATTAGTAACATCGCGGCATCGCAATATTGCGAAATCGCAATATCGTGAAATCGCAATATCGCAAAATATAACATATGAAAAATATCCATTAATATATTTTCTTCGATATGCGATTTGCGACAAATATTTTAATGCATAGTTATTGGATCACGCTTATTGCAATTTAGAAGATTCTGCTTTGTAAAAGATATCTTATACTTTTTGTTTGCGATGGATGCGATATTTTCTTCAAAGAAAGGTTTTATTCTAATCTATCATAAACTTAAGTTTATCTAAAGATTTTCTAAGGAATTTTCTTAAGTTAATGATAGTAAGTTTTATTTGAAAAAGAAAACAAGCACTAATTTAATTTTTTGGATTTTTTTTTAAACTAAGGGTCCCCCACTAATTTAGTATTATTACAAATATTAAATAAAAAGGGGGGTTGTTGCTGGCTACAACACAAGGTTCAACTATATTGAGCCCTAACTCCTTATACCCCGACCTCGTTGGGGACATGCAAAGAAGGATCGAGAAAGAGTAGACTGCTCTGATACCATTGATCCGAGCTTATGCAAGAATGGAATAAAATACATAAATACACATAAACGTAGAGATACAACATAAATAATACTTTATTTCATTAATATCAGATAAATGAAATACGCTTATAGACAAAATGGAAATAAAATAGCTAGGGCGTTGGTAGCTTATCTGTGAGAAGAGATGTGGTGGCCACATGCCTCCGAACTGTCTTACAATGAGGCTCGAGGGCCTATTTATTATTGAGAAACAACGAAAAACCATAAACATCTAAAAAAATAACCCTAGGAGATGAAGTGGCAAAAATATGGGTCCTGTTTGGGTAAAATGGTACATCAACTTCCCGGGGATGTAAATTTGGCATAAGATCTCCGTTTGACGCCACATTAACTCGTTAGAAAAATATATTCGAGGAATACAAATTTTTATGCCAAAAACATCGATCAATGACCTATGTTGCTCTCGGGTTTCCCAAAAAGCGTCGTTTAGGGCCTCAAAACGGCTCGAGAAGTTTAGGTCCCAAAAAAAATGCTAAAAATAATGAATTGTGCTACAATTAAGGAAACTGAAAAACTAAAATAAACAATGGTGGGGCCCTAAGTAGAATAGATGGGTGGCCACCAATATCCACCTGGATCATTCCTCCCCCCTTAGGAATCAATGGTCCCCATTGCATTGATTTCCTCCATGAGATGAGGAAACTTTTGCTGAAATTCTGCTCAATCTTGGCAACATACCGATATGTTGCGCGAAGCGAGGAGATGTTGAGGAACTCTATTTCCTCCCAAAGTGTATCTATGTAGAAAATTGCAGTACTTTAGCACCAAATTTTTCTCTGAATATTTGATACCCAATTTTGTGCGCAGGGTGTGGAACAAATTCATAAACTCATGCACATCTTGATCCCTTTGCTATTGAAACGTAGTCCATTGTATGTAATTTTTCTCATATCTCCCCACGAGATTATATTGTTCCTTGATGGCATATTAGTAAGAATTCCAAGTGGGTGTTATCGAAAACAGAGAGGGTTCCCTCTCGTCCTTTTGCTCACATTCGGTTTCCCACAATTCCTTGACATGCGGGGCGACTTTGAGCAGTGAAAAAGTAATATTTTCTTGGTTGGAAAAGTCATGAACCGAGAAATACCCTTTTAATAGATTAAACCATCTATCTATGACATTTGCATCTATTTTTCCCTAAAATTATGGAATTTCAAAGATTACTTGTAACTTAAAAGGAGTTGCACCTCCAAAGTGGTTGTTGGATGCAGATGCGACACTGGTGGGAAGTCGTTGAAGGATTTGGGCAAATTTATCCATCATCGCGTTCCTTTTTTTCTCGAGGGCCTCCTCGAGAAGTATTTTTATAGGATCTCCTACACCCTCATCCTTCTTTTTGTCCCCCATGGGTAGTCGTTAGGGTTTGCAAGACTAATCTTGTAAAGGTTCAACCATATCGAGCCCTAACTCCTTATACCCCGACCTTGTTGGGTACATGCACAGAAGGATCGAGAAAGAGCAGACTGCTCTCATACCAATGATCCAGACTTATGAAGGAATACAATAAAATACAGAAATACAAATAAATGCAGAGATGCAACAAAAATAAGACTTCATTTCATTAATTTCACATAACTAAAATATGCTTACATATAAAATGGAAATAAAATAGCCAGGGCGTTGGTAGCTTATCTCTGAGAAGAGATGTGGTGGCTACAGGCCTCTGAAATGTCTTACAATGAGGCTCGAGTGCCTATCTATTGTTGAGAAACAATGGAAAACCATAAACATCCAAAAACCAAACCTTAGGAGATGAAGCGCCAAAACTATGGGCCCCGTTTGGGTAAATTGATACATCAACTTCCCAGGGACGTAACTTTGGCATACAATCTCTGTTTGACACGCACAATACCTCGTTAGAAATATCTATAGGAGGAAAACAAATTTTGATGTGAGAACCATGGGTCAAAGACCCATGTTGCTCCTAGTTTTCCCAAAAATCTTCAATTAGGGCCTAAAAACAGCTCCGGAAGTTCAGAACCTGAAAAAACTGCTAAAAATAGTAAATTGTGCAACAATTAAGGAAAATGAAAAACTGAAAGAAACAATGGCGGGGCCCCAAGTGGAATAGGTAGGTGGTCACTAATATCCACCTGGATCATTCCTCCACCCTTAAGAAGAAATGGTACCCATTGTGTTTAGTTCCTCCATGAGATGAGGAAACTTTTGCTAAACTTCTGCTCAATCTTGGTAGCATACGGATATGCTACACCAAGAAAGGAGATGTAGAGGAAATCCCTTTCCTCCTGAATGTATCTGTGCAAAAAACTGCAGTTCGTCAACCCTAAATGTTTCTTCGAATCTTTGATACCAAATTTTGTGTGCAAGGTACGTAACAAATTTGTCAGCTCATGCACATCTTGATCCCTTTGCTGCCACAACATAGTCCATTGTATGTACTTGTCCTCATAGCTCCCCACGGGATAATATTTTTCCTTGATGGCATCTTGGAAATAATTCCAAGTGGGTGTGACCGAAAATATAGAGGGTTCTCTCATGTCCTTTTGCTCACATTAAGTTTCCCATTAGTCCTTCACATGGGAGGCAGCTTTAAGGAGAGAAAAAGTAATATTTTCTTAGTTGGAAAAGTCATGAACTGAGAAATACCCTTCTAATAGACTCAACCATCTATCTACGAAGTTTACATCTATTTAGCTCTTGAATATGGGAATGTCAAAGGTTACTTGTACCTTAAAAGGATTTTCACCTCCATAGTGGATGCTGGATGCAGGTGTGCCGCCGGTGGGAAGTCGTGGAAGGATCTGGGCAAAGTTATCCATCATCGAATTCCTTTGTTTATCGAGGGCCTCCTTGAGAAATATTTTGATAGGATCTCCTACTCCCTCGAATTTCTTTTCATCCCCCATGGGCGGACGTCGGGGTTTGTGAGGCTGATCTTTTAAAGTTTCAACCAGATTGAGCCATAACTCCTTATACCTTGACCTCATTGGGGACATGCAAAGAAGGATCGAGAAAGAGCAGACCACTTTGATGCCACTGATCTAGAATTAAGTAGGAACACAATAAAATACAGAAATACACATAAACACAAAGATGCTGCAGAAATAAAACTTCATTTCATTAATATCACATAACTAAAATATGCTTACAGACAAGATAGAAATAAACTAGCTAGGGCGATGGTAGCTTATCCCTGAGAAGAGATGTGGCAGCTACAGTCCTCTAAACTGTCTTACGATTAGGCTAGAGGGCCTATTTATTATTGAGAAACAATCGAAAACCCTAAACATCCAAAAATCTAACCGTAGGAGATGAAGCGCCAAAACTATGGGCCCCGTTTAGGTAAATTGGTACATCAACTTCCCGGGGATGTAACTTTGGCATACGATCTCTATTTTACATGCACAATACTTCGTTAGAAATATCTATCCAAGGACTATAACTTTTTATGTGAGAAACATCGGTCATGTACACATGTTGTTCCCGGTTTTCCCAAGAAACGTCGTTTAGGGCCTCAAAACGACTCTAGAAGTTCAACAATAGTAAACTGTGTTACAATTGAGGAAATTGAAAAACTGAAAGAAACAATAGTGGGGCCCCAAGTGGAATATGCAGGTGGCCACCAATATCCACCTAGATCATTCCTCCTCTGTTAGGAAGCAATGGTCCTCATTGCGTTGAGTTCCTCCATGAGATGATGAAACTTCTACTAAAATCTTGCTCAATATTGCCAGCATTTCGATATGTTGCGCCAAGAAAGGAGATGTCGAGAAACTCCATTTCCTCCTGAATGTATTTGTGCAGACAACTGCGGTACTTCAACACCAAATGTTTCTCCAAATATTTGATACCCAATTTTATGTGCATTCTATGGAGCAAATTTGTCAGCTCATGCACATCTTGATCCATTTTCTCCCGCAGTGTAGTCCATTGTATGTACTTGTCCTCATAGCTCCCCACAGGATAATATTGTTCTTTGATGGCATCTCGAAAAGAATTCCAAGTGGGTGCAACTGAAAACAAAGAGGGTTCCCTCCTGTCTGTTTTCTCACAGTAGGTTTCCCAGTAGTCCTTGACATGGGGGGTAGCTTTAAGAAGTGAAAAAGTAATATTTTCCCGGTTGGAAAGGTCATGAACCAAGAAATACCCTTCTAATAGATTCAACCATCTATCTATGACGTCTACATATATTTGGCCCTCAAATATGGGAATGTCAAATTTGACTTGTACCTTAAAAGGAGTTGCACCTCCAGAGTGGCTACTGGATGCAAATGCGCCACCAGTGTGAATTCGTTGAAGGATATGGGAAAATTTATCCTTCATCGTGTTCATTTGTTTCTCGAGGGTGTTACACCATTTTTTGGTCATCTAACCTATCATCATTAGATGGACCCAAGTACACCATGTAAGACCAATTTTACCCTAAGTAAAATTGCTTTCACTATGTAAAACAACTTAATAAACCACATTTATTAGGTTGTTTATGGTCTAAACAGGAAACCCCAAAAGGAAATATTAAACAAACCTATATTTGTTTGATTTTCCTCATGGAATAATTAATTAAACCATAATTTAATTATTATTCCTAATCATGTTTAACCCAAAACAAAGAAATTAATTAGATAAACCTTTATTTGTCTTATTATTTTCTAGGAATAATTATTTAAATCTTATTTAGATAATATTCCTTGTTAAATATGACCAAATCACCCACAAATAATTAAATAAATCATTATTTATTTGATTATCCTTCAACCACTTCCTTAAAAAGATAAATAAATCATTTATTTATTTATTATTAACAAATAAAGGGATTTGACCCAAGTCAAATACTTTTTCTCTCCAACAAATATAATAAAATATTCCATAAAAGGTGGATCTAGATTTGGTTAACATTATTTTAATCATGCACCAAGATCTAGAATGACCCAATATTTTGTTATAAATAGGAGGTTTTTTCCTACCATTCTTCACCTTTTGTTGCCTATTAGATCACTCTGGATCTAAACTCTTGGTCTGACTTTGAGCCATTATCATTGTCATATTTTCCATTATTTGCTGTGTGAACTCCCTTTGAGTTCTATCTTTGTTTGGGTTTTCTACACCAACAGGAGAGAGAAATGCTAGATCTGAAGTGCTGAGGACTTCCAAGAACCCATCCCATTGAGGAGAATTGGAAACATCTTCTTGTTTTCCTCCCAGGTGCCCTTAATACAAAAATTCTTTCAAAAATTGTTCTTGTCTTGTCTATTGGATATATGGAGAAAACCCTTATTTTTACTGCTTAATGTCTTTCTATGTATAGATCTGGTTTTTTGCAGCTCTTGTCTTGATCAACTAACTACAGATCTGAAGATATTGGCAGCCACTTTTGATGTTAGGGCTATTAGTTATGCGTAGCTAAAGTGGTCTTTTTTCGTACACTTCGACAAAGGATTCATACTAACAAAGGGCCTCCTAAAGCAATATTTTGATATGATATCCTAGTCCCTCATATTTCTTTTCATCCCCCATTGCTGACCATTTGGGTTTGCGAGGCTGATATTGCAAAGGTTCAACTAGATCAAGCCCTAACTCCTTATACCCCGACCTCATTGGGGACATGCAAAGAAGGATTGAGAAAGAGAAGACCGCTCTAATACCACTGATCCAGACTTATGTAGGAATGGAATAAAATACAAAAATACACATAAACGTAGAGATGCAGCATAAATAAGACTTCATTTCATTAATATCAGATAACTCAAATATGCTTACAGACAAAATGGAAATAAACTAGCTAAGGCGTTGGTAGCTTATCTCTGAGAAGAGATGTGGTGGTTATAGGCCATTGAATTGTCTTACAATGAGGCTCGAGGGCCTATTTATTATTAAGAAACAATGAAAAACCATAAGCATCCAAAAACCTAACCCTAGGAGATGAAGCGCCAAAACTATCAACCCATTTGGGTAAATTGGTACATCAACTTCCCGGGGACGTAACTTTGGGATACGATCTATGTTTAACGCTTACAATACCTCATTAGAAATATCTGTTCGAGGAATAAAAATTTTCATGTGAACATTATTGGTTAAGGACTAATGTTGCTCTCGGTTTTTCCAAAAAAAATGTTGCTTAGGGCTTCAAAATGGCTTCGGAAGTTCAGGAGTCAAAAAAACTGCTAAAAATAGTAAATTGTGCTACAATTAAGGAAACTGAAAAACTAAAAGAAGCGATGGTGGGGCCCCAAGTGGAATAGGCGGATGGACATCAATATTCACCTGGATCATTCCTCTCCCCTTAGGAAGCAATGGCCCCATTGCGTCGATTTCCTCCATGAGATGAGGAAAATTTTGTTGAACTTCTACTCAATCTTGGCAGCATACCGATATGCTGTGCCAGGCGAGGAGATGTCGAGGAACTCCATTTATTCGTGAATGTATCTATGAAAAAAACTGTGGTACTTCAGCACCAAATGTTTATCTAAATCATTGATACCCAATTTTGTGCGTAGGGTATGGAACAAATTCGCCAGCTCATGCACATCTTGGTCCCTTTGTTTCCGCAACGCAGTCCATTTTATGTACTTGTCCTTACATCTCCCCATGGGATAATATTGTTCCTTGATGGTCTCTTAGAAAGAATTCCAAGTGGGTGCGGCCGAAAATCGAGAAGGTTCCCTCCCATCCTTTTTCTCACAGTAGGTTTCCCACCATTCCTTGACATTGGAGGCGAATTTGAGGAGTGCAAAAGTAATCTTTTCCCGGTTGGAAAAATTATGAACCGAGAAATACCCTTCTAATAGATTGAACCATATATCTACAATTTTTACATCTATTTGGCCCTCAAATATGGGAATGTCAAAGTTTACTTGTACCTTAAAAGGATTTGTGCCTCGAGAGTGGCTGCTGGATGGAGATGCGCCGCTAGTGGGAAGTCGTTGAAGGATCTGGGCAAATATATCCATCATCGTGGTCCTTTTTTTGTCAAGGGTCTCCTCAAGAAATATTTTGACAGGATATCCTACTCCCTTGTCTTTATTTTTTTCCCACATCAGTGGACATGAGGGTTTGTGAGGCTGATCTTTCAAAGGTTTGACTAGATCGGGCCCTAACTCCTTATACCCCGACCTCGTTGGAGAAATGCAAAGAAGGATCAAGAAAGAGCACACCACTCTCATACCACTGAACTGGAATTATGTAGGAGCACAATAAAATACCTAAATACACATAAATGTAGATATTTAGCATAAATAATATTTTATTTCATTAATATCACATAATTGAAATATGCTTACAGACATAATCGAAATAAACTAGCTAGGGCGCTGGTAGCTTATCTCTGAGAAGAGATGTGGCTGCTACAGGCCTCTGATCTGTATTAAAATGAGGCTTGAGGGTCTATTTATCACTGAGAAACAATGGAAAACCCTAAAAATAAAAAAACCTAACCCTAGGAGATGAAGCGCCAAAACTATGGGCCCCATTTGGGTAAATTGATACATCAAGTTCCCAGGGATGTAACTTTGGCATATGATCTCTGTTTGAAGCGCAAAATACTTAATTAACAATATCTATCTGAGGAATACAAATTTTAATGTGAGAAAAATTGATGGAAGACACATGTTGCTCCTGGGTTTCCTAAAAACTGTCGTGTAGGGCTCAAAACAACTCCGGAAGTTTAGAACCCGAAAAAATTGCTAAAAATAGTATTCTATGCAACAATTAACGAAAATGAAAAAATGAAAGAAAAAATGGTGGGGCCCCAAGTGGAATAGGTAGGTGGCCACCAATATCCACCTGGATCATTCCTCCCCCCTTAGGAAGCAATGGTGCCCATTGTGTTGAGTTCCTCCATGAGATGAGGAAACTTTTACTAAACTTATGCTCAATCTTGGCAGCATATTGATATGTTGCACCAAGTGTGGAGATGTCGAGGAACTATATTTTCTCCTAAATGTATATGTGTGCAGAAAATTGTTCTTTGAATCTTTGATACCCAATTTTGTGTGCAGGGTATGGAAAAAATTCGACAACTCATGCACATCTTGATCCCTTTGCTGCCGCAACATAGTCCATTGTATGTACTTATCCTCATAGCTCCCCATGGGACAATATTGTTCCTTGATGGCATCTTGAAAATAATTCCAAGTGGGTGCAACTAAAAATAGAGAGGATTAGCTCCCTTCCTTTTGCTCATAGTAGGTTTCCCACCAGTCCTTGACATGGGGGGAAAGTTTGAGCAGTGCAAAAGTAATATTTTCCTAGTTGGAAAAGCCATGAACCGAGAAATACCCTTCTAGTAGATTCAACCATATATCTATGACACCTGCATCTATTTGGCCCTCATATATGGGAATGTCAAAGTTTACAGCTTTTACGTTAAAAGGAGTTGCGCCTCCAGCGTGGCTTTTGGATGCAGATGCGTCGCCAGTGGGATGTCGTTGAAGGATCTAGGAAAAGTTATCCATCATCGTGTTGCTTTGTTTCTTGAGGGCCTCCTCGAGAAATATTTTGATAGGATCTCCTACTCCCTTGTATTTCTTTTCGTCCCACATGGGCGGCCATAAGGGTTTGCGAGGCTGATATTTTAAAGGTTCAACGAGATCGAGCCCTAACTCGTTAAACCCTGACCTCGTTGGGGACATGCAAAGAAGGATTGAGAAAGAGAAGACCGCTCTGATACCACTGATCTAGACTTATGTAGGAACACAATAAAATACCAAAATACACATAAATGTAGAGATGCAGTAGAAATAAGACTCCATTTCATTAATATCACATAACTGAAATATGCTTACAAACAGAATGGAAATAAACTAGCTAAGGCGCTGGTAGCTTATCTTTGAGAAGAGATGTGGTGGCTACATGCCTCTGAAATGTCTTACAATGAGGCTCGAGGGCCTATTTATTATTGAGAAACAACGGAAAACCATAAACATCCAAAAACATAACCCTAGGAGATGAAGTGCCAAAACTGTGGGCCCTATTTGGGTAAATTGGTACATCAACTTCCCACGGATGTAAATTTGGCATATGACCTCCATTTGACGTACAAAAAACCTCGCTAGAAATATCTATTTGAGGATTACAACTTTTGATGTGAGAAACATCAAAAAAATATCCATGCTCCTCCCATTTTCCTAAAAAATCATCATTTAGGGCCTCAAATTGGCTCCAGAAGTTCAGGACACAAAAAAGCTGCTAAAAATAGTAAATTGTGCTATAATTAAGGAAACTGAAAAAATGAAAGAAACAATGGTGGGGACCCGAGTGGAATAGGCAGGTGGCCACCAATATCCACCTAGATGAGGCGATCCCACCCAAAAATATGAACTTGTCCCACCCAAAGATGAGACGATCAATGTGTAAGTAACTATACAAAAATACAAAAAACATGGATATAAGGAAAGGTTTACAATGAAGTATAAATATCCATAAAAAAGGTAGATAAAACCCCAAAAAAAATGTGGAATTGTGTAGGTTATATGATGAAAGGTATTGTGTCCGACACATAGACACTACCATCTATTGTTTCCATTATGAACCAACTGTCCAGATCCTGCTGAAGACCCTCCTTAGATAGGAGGTCTGTTGATGTGTTCTATTCCCTGTAGATATGACACACATACAAAATTAAAAGAAATATTTGAAAGTATAATATATTCAATGATAGGGATCAAAACATGTTTTTGACATCTCTGAGATTTATTGAACCAATTTATAACATTCTTGGAGTCACCAAAAATTTGAACCTTGACAATTCCCAGATGTATGAGCCAACTGAGGAGCAATTTTAAAGAGAGTAAATAAACAAGATTATTTGAGCCAGTTCCAATACCCACAGAAGCTCTGAGGGATTTATTTTTATTTATTTGAATCACTAGACCAGAGCCACAATAGTTTTGTGCTTCAAAGGCCCCATCAAAATAGGCCCAAGAAATATCCCGATTGATCTGTTTAGTAGTGATGATGCGTGTTGTCGAGGAGATTTCACTTTTGGGGACTAGGTAAATAATAGAGACACATTCACCTACAATCATGTTTGGGGAGGATTTCATGTCTTTAAAAATACCTTTTTTCCTCGAAATCCATCGACCCCACGTGATGATGAAGGGAGTTTTTTTAATATTTACATCAGAGGCCTCACTACACCAATTTTTTCAAGCATCCTCAACTATAATTCCATGCCAAGTAGTTTTTATGTTTAATAGAGAGAGGGTGGCTTCCTAAAATTTAATCACAAAACAAAAATTGAGGAAAACATGGTTAATGGATTCCTCTGAATATTTACCCAAGATGCACCGACCAAGACCCTGTTTCCGCCGCTTTTTTAAATTATCCTAGGTTGGGACTTTATTTTTGAGCACACACCAAAAACAAAGTCTAGTTTTATAAGGACTTTTTAATTTGCATAACAAATTGTACCACCAAATCTGTTGACCCCTGCCACTTATTTCGATTAAGAAAATATAACCAAATTTTGGAGCATAGAATCCATTCAGATCATAAACCCAGCGAAGAGAATTTGACCTGTCATGTATCCTTACATTTGTATGCCTCAACTCCTGTATATAATTCAACCACTCAATGGCCCAATGTGGCTCCAGCTGAAGATCATCCCTCGATTTCCACCCTTGTGACCAAAATGAAGTAGTCCCTGGCTTAGAAATCAGTAACAAGTGATATAAGCCTTTTGAATGTAGATACTCTAAAAGCCCTCAAAAGAGAGAAAAGGACTCATTACAACTCACCCAAGGATCACTTTCTAGTGCAACATTATTCCCATTTCCAATATGCCAAGCCAGACCATCTTCCACCAATTTGAAAGAAAGTATAGTGGCTTTCCAAATCACTAATACATTTTTATTTATTTTATAGGATTGCGGATCCATTCCTCCAAAGGAGTAGGGTCAATGTATTTCCTCCTCACAACCACAGTCCATAGATTATCTTCAGATATGATCCTCCAGCCAGATTTAGCAACCAAAGATGATGCAAAGTTATGGAGCTCCTTAATCGCCCACCCACCCCATTCCTTTGGACTGGAAAATTTTCCTTAAAAAAATATGAATTCCCACTTCAATTTCTCATTTTCGCCTTAGGGTTCATCCATCTAAGATAGAACCTTTCATGCCCCCATTTTATTATAATTATTCCCTTTGCTCCTTTATATATACTAAGGATACCAACTCTTAGGATTGTCAAATCTTGCATTATACATTATATTCATTGTATTCCACCTTGAAGAGTACTACCATTATTGGTCTCTTATCATTTTTAAGGTGAAAGGTTCATAAAATTTTCTATTAGAGCTTATAAAACTATGGTTTTGCTACTTCAAATAGGTTATATTGGAATTTTAGATATAATTTTTTTTGTGATGTTTCATATGGTTAAGCTTGGAGATTATTAGGGAGAAATATCATGAAACATCTCATTCAGATTTTAGATCTTGGTTCACTATAATTTCAGAGACACGCTCTAAGGAATTTAAGATTTTTTAATGCTCGTGAAATCAATTTCAAATAGGTCATATTGGAATTTTCACTATAATTTTTTTTTTTTTTTTTATTTGTATTTATTTATATTTTATTTGTATTTATTTATTTATTTGTTTTTTCTGGGAGTTTCAGATGGTGAAACATGGATAACATTGAGAATAAATCCCTGAAAAAATCTAGTTCAAATTTTAGATCTTGATCCAGGTTGTACAAGGAATGAAATGATATGTAGGAGAGTAAATGGAATACACACAAACACACACACAAAAATAAATAAATAAATATAATATATCATATATTACAATAATATGGTGAAAACCAAAATTATATTAATAAATGAAATAAAAAAATAATTTAGAACACAAATTGGCTAAAATGGTTGTAGCCAACTCCAAACAAAGAGAGATGTTGGATATGTGCATTCACTAAAGTTATTACAAGATGCCGAAAAAATGACACTTTAACAAAAATGAAAAACCATATGGCTCTAAAAAATTAACTCTATAAGATGAAATGCCAAAAGGTTTGTAGGCCATGAGGTGGGTTCTCCCTCTCCTCCTGGTTCTCCCCCTGTCACCTTCACTATGTCTGGTCCAGGGCCTAACGTTAGCGGTGCTCCAGGCCCTAATGCCGGAACCACTACTAGCGGAACCGCCACAGGAACTACCTCGGCCATACCCTTGCTGCCGTACATTGCAGGCCTCAGCCTCCCCGATTTCAATCAGTTGATCAATGACCCTGTCCGCCACGATGTTGGTTGGCCTGCTATGCCAACCAAGCTCCCCTCCGACATCCCTAAGTTCGAAGGCCTTGCTGGAGAAGATCCAACCAATCATGTCCGATCTTTCCACATGTGGTGCTCCTCCAATTCCATTACCGATGACTCCATTCGTCTTCGTTTGTTCCAACGCACGCTTACCGACGAAGCTTCTAAATGGTATGTTGAACAAGCCACCTCTTCCCATACCACCTTTGCGACCCTTGCCCAAGCCTTTTTATCTTATTTCCAGCTCCCTCTCCGATACGATACTGGCACGGAGCTCTTGAATTCATTCAAGCAAACCTCTTCGACCCGCCTTTCCGCCCATGTTTAGGAATGGCGACGAAGACGAAGCTTATGTCAAGCCCCTTCCTTCGAAGATCGGGTTTACATGGACTAGTTTCTTCGCACCCTCTTAGCTCCTATCGGTAAAGATGTCGCCTCTCACTTTCCTCAAACTGAAGAAGCCACCCTCCAAATAGCCTTGAAATATGACCTGATCTACGCTCAATCTGGTTATGTTTATACCGTTCTTCCTGACCTCCCCAGGCCCGGCGGCGCTAATGCCCCTGGGGCATCTCATTCCGTCGACGGTATCATTGGAGCCCTTTCCCATCCGTACGCTCAACCTCCTATGAGCTATGGTCTCCCTCAGGGAGGGGCCAGCACCTCTAGCACTCTTCCCCCTCCCAGTAGCATGTATCCAGGATATGGCATGCCTCCTCCTTTTGCCCAACCTAACCATTACCTTTATTCACAACCTGGTGCGCCAACTCCTCCAGCATATGTGCTTCCATATCCCTTGCCTCCTCCAAACCCGCAACAACACTTACAGCCCCCTCCCGGGCAAGTATTTGCACAGCAGGGCGCGACTAATCCCCCTTCTTCTCAAAGAAGGCGACGAGGCAATCAAAACCAATCTGCCCCTGGTACCCGTGGACCCAATCCTGGTGTGGACCCTAACACTGCCAACCAGCAACAGGGCACTCAGCCCAAGCCGAACAGGCCGCTTCGCACAAATAAGCCTTGTTCGTGTTGCGGTGTTTATGGTAATTACACCCACGATTGTCCCCTCTTACCCCAGATGCAGCAGATGTGGGAGTCTCAAGCCACATTGCGCGGGCAACACGCCTCCCCTCATGCTCCTCCTAATGTGGCCACTACCCAACCAGCTGTGTTTACTGATCCTTTCCCTCAGCAAGGATTCGTGGCTACCCAACCGCCTGACAGCCAGGTCGCCACTCCCCCTTCCCTTTCTGGTTCCTCTGATTACCAGATCCTTATGATGCAAGCCGATCCTTCCCCGACCATCAACCTTCACCTTCAAACTTGGTCTCGCCAGTACCCCAAGCCTCCTGCTCAGTCTGCCCTCGAGCCTCCTTCTCCAGGTTCTACAGAGCCTCTTTCGACATCTAGTGGCCCCTTACATATCCCTCAACCCAAAGTTGAGGTTCATACCAAGTTTCCTAAGGGACCCCTATGTCGAAACACTGCTTCTAGTCGAGCTACTCATTCGTATAGTATAGTAGATGATTTGGCGCAATCCCCTGCTGCCATTTCCACACTGGAACTCCTCCAGTCGTGCCCTTCCCAAAAGAAGGCTCTACTATATGCCGTGGGCGCTGTAGATCCTGCTGATGACCAAATGATTGTTTTCGATGCCACTCAATCGGACCATCCTCCTCTTCCTGCTTCCGTCGCCTTCCAAATCCTAGTAAGAATCCGGAATGCCAACGTTTCCCGGTGTATAATTGATGAGGGGGCATCCACCTGTGTGATGTCTGCTTTGGTTTGGAAGCAACTCGGATCTCCTGAGCTGGTCCCTTCCACGATCACCCTTTGAGCGTGGGACGGCCATGCCTCCCAGCCCATTGGCCTGTTTCGTAATTGTCCTATCACCCTCGCTGGTAAGACTGTTTGCGTTGACGTCGAAGTCATCGACGCCCCGCTAGATTACAACATTCTATTGGGGCGAAGCTACACCTATGCTATGTCTGCTGTCCCATCCACGGTTTTCCACAAGATGTATTTCCCCCATAATGGAAAGATAGTCACCATTGACCAGTTGACATATCATGAGTCAAAATCTTAGACTTCACTTGAGATGACCATCTCTTCTGTAGCCAACAAGCAAACCGTCGATTCCTTGACCAGTGTCTCCCCCGACGTTTACAAAGATTCCTCCCTGCTTGGAACTTTTCCTAATCTTCCTCCTTCTCCTATCACTGATCCCAGCTTATCGAATGTTTGCATGATGCAATCGTCTCAGGCTGCCCTTAAGCGGCCTACCTTGGCTAGTCAGCAACCTCCCCCTCGCCCTCCGCACCCTGCTCCTAGCCATTCATCTCAGCCAGTCGGACCTCCTCCTTCTGGCCCTCCCCCTACAGCTGGTATCCCTGAACCCCTTTATCCTCCTGGATCGGTTCCCCCAGGCCGTAACAATCTCGGAGCCGTCCCTCCTGGTCATTACCCTGCTGGGCAGATACCTTTCCTGGCTCCCCCTCCCGGAGTATTTTCTGTCCCCGTCATGGCCACCCTCTCTCTCCCTAACCTGACCCTCGGCATACCCGTCTGGTACATTGACCCTCCAGCCGCTACCCCTCCCGGTCACCCCAAACCTTACCTTGCTTTGACACCAGTTCAACCGGTCCCCCTCACTTCCTTTGGGCCCCCAGCACCTCCATAGGACCCTACCCCTGTGGTGCCAGCCCCCGGAAAGAAAGGCAAAGCTCGTAAGGGGGCAACCCATCAGGACCAGGCTGCCCCGACAACCCCTACCCCTCCGCAACCGCCAAAGCCCGCTATCCAATGCACTTTGTGTGATATCGTCCGTCACACCACCCATATGTGTCCTGAATTGCCGCACCTCAAGATTCTGGTCAACGAGACGTTTCCCGACTCTGACATCCCCGAAGTCTACGTCACTATCCCGAACTCTATCCCGAAACTCAAAATCTTGCGCACAAACCACCCTTGTGCTTTGTGTGATTTCCACGGCCATTACACCCACCTCTGTCCCCACCTTGACGAGTATCGTTCCTCCCTGGACATGTACCGCCGATTCAAGGCCACTTCGATAGGATCAGAGGATCTTCCTACTCCCATTCACATTCCTCCTCTCGCTATCGATCCAACAGAGCTGTCAACCACCATTTTGTACCTGTCATCATCCTTGCGAGATAGTTCACCTGCCCTTCAACTTGCAGATACTCTCGGCTCCTCAGCCGACCTTGGATCTGTTGATATCACACATATGAGCCCTTCTCCTCCTGATGACCCGTCACACATCACTACATCCTCCGGTGACCTTTCTTCCTCCAGTCTTCCCATCTTCCAGTCCGATGAAGACATTATGGAAGCCATGACCAACCCTGACTTTCCAAGGAACGATATGCACCATCGCGCATACTTCCTTCCACAACAGTCCCATGACCAATTTGCTGTGGAAACCAAATACTTCATCCCCAATGCAGTCGATTGGTTCAAAAACCCCATCCCTGCACCTGATGCTTTCGAAGAAGGAAACATGGAAAATATCTCTCCTACCATCAAAATTGACATTTCAGTCACACCAGGTATCGAAGAATATATCACCTTAGGTGCCCAATGCACCCCGGAAGAAATCGAAGCTTACACCAAGCTTTTCAAAGAATTCCATGATATTTTCGCCTGGTCCTATTCTGAAATGCCTGGACTCGATCCCGCCATTGTCGAACACCATATAAACACATGGCCTGATGCCAAACCAGTCCGTCAAAAGTTGAGACCCATTCATCCTTCCAGACGTGACGCTATCAAAGCCGAAATCGATAATCTCAAGCAGGCTGGTTTCATTAACCCCATTGAATACACCACTTGGGTATCCAACCCAGTTCTCGTTCTCAAGAAACAAGGCACCATCCGTGTCTGCACAGACTTTTGCGACTTGAACAAAGCTTGTCCCAAAGACAACTTCCCTACACCGTTCATTGACCAAATCATTGACGAGTGTGCGGAGCATGAGGTTCTATCCTTTATGGATGGTTTCTCTGAATACAACCAAATTGCTATCCGTCCTGCTGATCAACTCAAAACCACGTTCATTAGTCCGTGGGGAAATTTTGCTTATCGGGTCATGCCTTTCGGCCTCAAAAACGCCGGCGCCACTTTTCAACGGGCCATGTCTTATTGTTTCCATGACTTAGCTCATATTATCCTTGCTTATTTAGATGACCTCACTGCACGTTCTAAGCATCGGGCACAGCACCTCCACGATCTGCGTACCATTTTTCACCGATGTCGCAAGTATAATATCCGCCTTAACCCGTTGAAATGCGTCTTTTGCATTCCTGCCAGCCATCTCTTAGGCTTCATCATGTCTAAGGATGGTATCACTCTTGACCCTCTGAAAGTTCAAGCCATTCTTGAACTTCCCATTCCGCGTACCCTTCGCCAGCTCCAAAGTCTCCAAGGCAAAGCTAATTTTCTTCGTCAGTTCGTCCCTGACTATGCCACCACCGCACATGGGTTCCTTAGACTCCTCCGATCTACTATCCCATTCGTTTGGGATTCCTTTGCTCATGAGTCTTTCGATGCCCTCAAGCAGGCTCTCACATCCACTCCCTTGATCCGCCCTCCCGACTTTGATCGGGACTTCATCCTGTATATCTCCGCTTCCACCTATTCGGTCGCTGGAGTCCTTATCCAGGAAGATGACAATGGTATCGAGCATGTGATCTACTACGTCAGTAAGAACCTTGTAGGGCCCCCTGTTTCCTACTCATCTGAAGAAAAATTAGCGCTGGCTGTAGTGTTCTCAGTCCAAAAACTTCATCATTATATCCTCATGCGCTCCACCAAGGTTGTGACTAATTACAACCCCTTGGCTTTCCTATTGAGTCGTCATATCCTCACTGTGAAGTACGCCCGTTGGGTCATCATTCTTCAGGAATTTGACCTCGAATTTGTCACACCAAAGAGTAAGAAAGGCTTAGCCCTCACTGAGCTCATTTCTGAATTACCTACCGGATCGCACGACCCTACAGTTAATGATGACTTTCCTGATGAACACTTATTTGCCATTACTTCCGATGACCCGTGGTATGGCGATATTCTTACTTACTTGAGAACCCAAAAATTCGCCCTCCACCTTGATCGTGAGGCTCGCCGACGTATCCAACACCAAGCTCCCCGATACCTCCTTATCGGCGACGACCTCTATCGTCGCGAGGTTGATACTGTCCTTCATCGTTGTCTCACACACGCTGAAGCTGAACAGGTCCTTAATGCCTGCCATAGCGGCGCTTGCGGTGGCCACCTCTCTAGTCTTGCTACCGCCGAGAAAGTCATGCGCGCTGGGTATTTTTGGCCTTCCCTCTTCAGTGATTGCATTGAGGCAGTCAAACACTGTCCCAATTGCCAACATTTCGCCCCTACGGCGCGAGCTCCCCCAGCCCCCCTCCATCCGGTCGTCTCCACTGGTCCCTTCTGTAAATGGGCCATCGACTTTATGGAGTGTCGCCCGCCATCTGCTAGTAACCACAAATATATCATCGTGGCGGTCGACTATTTCACAAAATGGGCCGAGGCCATGCCTACATTTAACAACACGGCAGCTACCGCGACCCTCTTTTTCTTTAACCATGTTATCGCTCGATTCGGAGTTCTAAAACAACTGGTCTCTGACCATGGCAGACATTTTGAAGATGAGATATGGCGCGAGCTATCCTCACTGTTGGGTTTTGAGCACCAATATTCCTCCTCCTATTACCCCCAAGGTAATGGCCAAGTTGAAGCAGTCAAAAAAATTCTCAAGACTATGCTTCAATGGACGGTGAATAAGCACAAAACCAACTGGCACCTCATGCTCTTCCCTGCTTTATGGGCCTATCGGACTTCTGTTAAAACCGCCACCGGGTTCACTCCTTTCCACCTCGTTTTTGGAGAGGAGGCAGTCTTACCAATCGAGTGTGAAATCCCTTCCCTGCATCTCGCCGTCGAACTTCTCCCTGACACCCAACCTCTATAACAACGACTTATCATGCTCGAGCGCGCTTCCGAAGACCGTCGTGTTGCCTTGTAAACCATGGAAGCGGCCAAGAAACGCACCAAAGCCCACTATGACCGAAAAGTCCAGCCTCGCACTTTTCACGAAGGCGACCTTGTTCTAGTCTATGACCAGGCCCATGATGTCCTTGGTCATGGGAAGTTTGACTCATTATGGCTAGGCCCTTACATCATCAGTAAGGATCTCGGTAAGGGGGCATACCTCTTAAAGGATTTCGAAGGCAACCCCCTTCCTAATCCTCGCATTGCACTCTATCTTAAGAAATATTACCCTTAGCATTTCCCTTCTGAAATGCATGTTTTATTTTCTTTTAGATAGCGAGCATCTTTTTTCATTTTTTGTGTTTAACACTTCACCAGGACACATTTTCTCCAAGAAGGATCACTTCACCTCTCCTTAAAATCGAATTTCCTCACTTACGACACTTGTACTTGGGGCACCATTTTGCCTCCTTACTTGTCTTTGTTCGTGTCGATCTTCGTCATGACTTACCTTCTTGTACTCATGTTTTCATGGTCCCCCATTGGGCCTTTCCTATGTGGCAGCACTATTAAGTCGCCCTTGTTTAGAGCATCCAAGTTGAGTCATCATCGCATTCATGGAGTCTATCCCGAGTCCCTTTGTACCCCGATATAGCCCTCCATCCTTCATTGCTTGGTCTCTCTCTTGTGTCGCACCTTATGACCTTCAGTCCCACTGTCCCCTATCCCTTATGATATTGTGTCAATCACTGCCATGTCATTCATGCCCTTTATGCTCTAACAAGGGAAGTCGTCCATTCGCCACTCAATCCTTTCCATTTCACTATCATCATTAGTGTCAGTCTGTTCGTCGCTCTACTATTTTCTCTCGTGTCTTAGGTGAGGATCTCTCATTGCCTCACTTATGGCAGGCCTCCTTCTGTTGACATCAGCTCATTCATTCCAGAAGCCGGGTCTAGAGGGCGGTGTACCTTGGTTCCAGCTTCCACTCTTGTTCGGTGCCTCGGATCAGGCAAAGGGATCTCTCATTTCCCTTTGACTTGATTGTTTCTCCACTCCAGCTCCTTTCAGCATGATGGAGATCCGTATACTTGATGGTTCAGTGATACAGCAACAACTCTTGATGATTCCCGGGTGTGTGTGAGATGTCTCAACCCTCATGAGGGGGTGGCCCTGTAGGTAGCCCCCCACATGCCCGGATGACCTCCCCCTTGCAGCCTTCGATGCAGCTCCAGATATTTGATGATGTTGGCCTTAGCCACTTGCAGTGCCTCTTTGTTTTGCATGTATCAATCAGATTTTGTGAGCCCTTCCCCATTTTCAGGGGGCATTTTGGTTGTATTTGTATCTCATGTACTCAGATATTATTGTACAAGCCCTGGCTGTTATCCCAGGCACAGCATGTATATGGGATTCCTCATTGTATTTTTATCTGGCTCATGATTATGCCGGCTGTACTTTATGGTTCGGTCCCTTGTTTACTGGACACACTATTCTTTTGTACTTTGTCACGGCGGGCATAGGTATTTCTCCCCCGCCACCTTCAGCACAGGTACCCTCTTATAAAAAGAGACTTGTTGCACCTGTGAGTCTCGTCTCCTCAGGGTCTAGTTCTTCAGCACACTATCTACCTTGCATTTCTCTCTATGACTTCCCTTTTGTTGTCTAGTGATTGAGTTCTTACAACATACTTCAGTCATACGATTTGCTCCTGACACTCGCACGCTGGGGGGCAATCTGTTACACCATTTTTTGGTCATCTAACCTATTATCATTAGATGGACCCAAGTACACCATGTAAGACCAATTTTACCCTAAGTAAAATTTCCTTCACTATGTTAAATAACTTAATAAACCACATTTATTAGGTTATTTATGGTCCAAACAGAAAACCCCAAAAGGAAATATTAAACAAACCTATATTTGTTTTATTTTCCTCATGGAATAATTAATTAAACCATAATTTACTTATTATTCCCAGCCATGTTTAACCCAAAAACAAAGAAATTAATCAGATAAACCTTTATTTATCTCATTATTTTCTAGGAATAATTATTTAAATCTTGTTTAGATAGTATTCCTTGTTAAATATGACCCAATCACCCACAAATAATTAAATAAATCATTATTTATTTAATTATCTTTCAAACACTTCCTTAAATAATTAAATAAATCATTATTTATTTGATTATATTCTAACCACTTCCTTAAAAAGATAAATAAATCATTTATTTATTTATTTTTGACAAATTAAGGGATTTGACCCAAGTCAAATACCTTTTCCCTCCAACAAATATAATAAAATATTCCATAAAAAGTGGATCTAGATCTGGCTAACCCATGCACCAAGATCTAGAATGACCCAATATTTTGTTATAAATAGGAGGGTTTTTCCTACCATTCTTCACCTTTTGTTGCCTATTAGATCACTCTGGATCTATACACTTGGTCACCTTTTTCTACCATTTGCTGTGTGAGCTCCCTTTGAGTTCTATTCTTTGTGTGGGTTTTCTACACCAACAAGAGAGAGAGATTTTAGATTTGAAGTGCTGAGGACTTCCAAGAACCCATCCCACTGAGGAGAATTGGATACGCCTTCTTGTTTTCCTCCCAGGTGCCCAATTAATACAAAAATTCTTTCAAAAATTGTTCTTGTCTTGCCTATTGGTATATGGAGCAAACCCTTGTTTTTACTGCTTAATGTCTTTCCATGCATAGATCTGGTTTTTTGCAGCTCTTTTCTTGTTCAACTAACCGCAGATCTGAAGATATTGGCAGCCACTTTTGTTGTTAGGGCTATTAGTTATGCGTAGCTAAAGTGGTCCTTTTTCGTACACTTCGACAAAGGATTCACACTAACAAAAGGAGTACACATAGCAATTTCGTAGCGCGCTACGAAACTGCTGAAGGTGAAGTTTTGGCATTTTTGCATGAAATTGGGAGGTAGGAACTGCTAGTATTCAGAGTTTAGCATTGTGAATGAAAATAGTAAGGTCATAAATGAAGTTCTAGGTTGAAAGGCAAGAAAAAGAATGATCAAAGGAATGTTTTTACAGTGGTATAAAAACTACGCTACGAAAACAGGTTGTTTTCATAGCACAGTCATATTCCCTCTCCTTTTCATTTTTTTCGAAGGCTTCTTTTTGCAAAGGTGGAAGGATTGAAGAATTTATGGAATGTTAACACATGTTACGTATACAAGATAGTCATCAAGGCTAGCAAAGATGTTCAAAGACAAGCATGGAGGTAAAGGTTAAAATTCAGGAAACTCTGTCTCCTGGTTTCTAGGGCAGTTAAGTCATGAATCAACAAGGTTCACCACAAAGCTAGAGGCATCATAAAGGTCGAAGACATGGATTAGCTGTTGTCAAAGAGGGTATTTAAATTTTGGATAAGGTTTTTTGAGACATGATAAGGATTTTCACTCCTATTTGTATTAGAACTCCTAGAAGACAGTCAGCTGTCAGTTTGTAATTAAGAGTTTGTTTTAGGAGTAGATAGGTGTCAATTTTAGAAATTTGTATTCTCCCAATGATGGATCATGGAATCCAAGAAATGTAAAGACTATATATGAAGCATGAGGTCGAATTCCTCAGGGTTGGCATTTTCATTAGCAAAGAAGTTGTTTTATTGTATGTGACTGGATATTTTTCAACTTAATACAGAGATCAGTTTACTACTCAAGATTCACAAGGGGTTTATGTGTTTGAGATTATTATGGTCTTTTTCAATTATCTACTTGCAGTGGTAAGAACATGTGTTACTTATAATTCATTGAAAAATTCTCTAACTTCCTTCACATGCTTGTAGACTGTGCTTTTTCACTGTGTTACTGTTTTCACTTATAAACCTAGACTCCAAGTGCCTTGACTTCCATGTTTGACAAATCATGATGTTTTGTTGAAGACTACTCTAACTCCATAGCCCAATAGATGTTTGCTAATCTTTGATTCAAACATTTATACATTTTTATCCTTTTATTCCTATAGTTATCCATCTAATCATTAATCAAAAATCTTAAACCTATTGAGAGAGCCCTCTCAGGTTGAGGAGGCTAAGCCTCAGCCAAAAGATTGGTTTGAAAGAGTTACTCAGAGTCTACTTGATCAAAAACCTATTAGGTTCAGATTTTGTGATAACAGAGTCCAAGGCATGATTCAGGAGGTGCATGAGGAAGAGGAAGCAAATACCAGTGCTGGTGTAGCAATAGAGGAGCATCCATCACCATCACTAGCAATTGGAGAAGCAATTGCACTGGTTGGAGGAAATCTTGTACCTTTGCAAGATGTTCCAAAGTATCAGCTGATCCAAGGTTTGCAAACATTTCCACCCCATATTATTTCAACACCTCATCTTGAGATTTGTGGGGTCATGCCATCATGGAAATTACATGACCAAGGGTTAGAGCACCTTGCTTATTTGGATCAGCAAACTAACACTGTGCAGAGGATCCTTGACTTGTTCAAGGAGGAGATGTATAGCCATCCCAGTTTTACATTGTTGATTTGCACACAACACCATGTGTTGGAGTGTGGATTTTCAGAGGATGGGATGAGCATAGTCCTAATGCAGGGACAATATAATAGCTTTCGAGAACCGGAGGTTACTATCGTGAACTGTCATATTCTATTTACGACAAAGAGATATTGGTCATTATGCATGCATTGGTCAAATTCCAAAAAAAAAAATATTGATAGTAGGTTTTGGGTGATAACCAACCACCATGGTCTCCGAAATCATTTTGAGAAGGAGCAGCAGCTGCAAGAGAGGCAGCAACGGTGGATCAGTACAACGCAGGACTATGAGTTCAGCATTGTGTATGGAGAGGGCCATGAGATAACAGATTCACTATCATGGAGATCAGCAACACTGTCACTGAGGAGCAGTTATGATTTGGGGGCACACTTATTCTTTGAGCATTTTGATGATCGCTTCACTTATGAAGCATTTGATGGGAAGATAGTAGATGATAGACATATTATGATGGATAACATCTTTTATTATCAGGATAGAGCCTTCTTAATGAGCATCTCACAGCTCAGAGGGAATCTTTTTCATACAGCATATTCAGAACCTCATAGGTTCTATTAGGCCATCGGTGAGAGGTTATCATGGAGAGACCTCAACGAGGATGCACTTCGACATATCATGGAGTGAAAATATTTTCATCAGATTCTGGAGGATGGTATTCTTCATTGGGTGGATACCGATCTGGTGCATGATATGAGTCATCACCCACAGTTGGATGGATGGATGAAGATGATGAGCAAGTGGCTAAAAATATACCTGAAAATCTATGACACAGGGCAAAAGGAGGCATGGTTGTGCTGGCTACTCTTGGGTGAGTATGGTTACCACTCAAAATTTCAGATTGGTATGTTCCATGCCTTGCACAGTACTGGTGTGATGCAGAAGCAAGAGGCATGGCTGCGCTGGTTACTTTTGAGAGAGTTTGGCCATCACATGAAATATCGCATGTCAATGGGTATGTTATTGTTTAGGACTTTGCATGATACTCATATGATGTGGTAGCATGAAGCTTGGGTATGTTGGTTTGGTGTGACATTCTACATGTTAATCAGTATATCATTGCTTCATGCTTCACGTTATGATGATGTAGGGTGGAAGCAAGATTCATTGTTGTGTTTGTTACTCTTGGGAGAATATGGATTGACATTCTCCCATACCCTGCATAATGATGATGTGGGATGGAAACAGGAAGCCTTTTTGCATTGGCTTCTGTTAGGAGAGTATGGCCACCATACTTGGTATGATGATGAGCTGGTGTGGCAGCAAGAGGCATTGTTGCCATGGCTACTATTGGGAGAGTATGGTTCGACATTTCACATGTCAATCCATATATCTCTATTTCTTACTTTTCATAGTGTTTAGATGATTCGTAGAGCAAGAAAGGCCACCAGGGCCAATGATTGGAGCATGGAGAGACACAACCTACTCCATGTAGCGTGGGTTGGAGGGATATTTTATGAGTTGGGACTTTCCACTTGGGGAAGAAACCACTACACTTCACATATATCATGTAGAGAAGAGGCTCTTGGACAGCAGATGATTACCACTTGGGGATTCATTAATGACGAGAGTTATCTAGCTACACAGCTGGGGGCCATTCTAGACATTCTAGAGAGGCATTTATGGAGTTGGGCATTCATAACACATTGTAGAAGATGGGTAAACCATCCATATGAGGATGCCACTTGGGAGGGAAATGGCTTTCTATAGCGTCCACTTTTGCAGTTGCTTGGGGACAAGCAACATTTTTTCGGGGAGGACTGTAATATTCCAAATTTTCCATCAGTTAATTGGAATATTAGAGTGCTTACTTTTCCTATTTAGTTAAGTAAATAAAAGGGTGGAGGGACCCATAAATCCAGTAGATGAATAAAATCCACTTCTATAGTGTTAATGTGGGTTAATTGAGTAGTGGAGCAACATAATAATGAATATATAGTGGAGGTCATACAGCATTAATGAGGAAGATGATGGAGATAATGGAAGAATAAATGCAAGATGATGGAGATAGTGGAGAAGCAATTGCAAAGATGATGGAGGAAGTGGTGCATTAAATGCACACATGATGGAGGAAGTGGAGAGTAATTGCAGCAATGATGGAGATCATGGAGGAGAGTGAAGTATTTATGGGGGCTAGTGCCCACATGTGTAGTGTAGTTATGAGGTGGGACAAGGCTAGGAAAGGATCATGGCCATAAAAGGAATATGAGGGAAAAAAAGGAGGGGAGTCTGGATTTTTATTGTTGAGTGTCATAAGACATTTATTTGCATGCTTCAGCTATTTATCTAAGTTTGTTGTGTTGTTTCGCACTGGGTGATCCTGAGTGGGAATCCCACCCTTACCCATAGGGGACTTCGAGTGCCTACTCTGGGAAGGTTTTCTTGGGAAACATTCATCATCTGGAAATCAGTGCCACTTTCAGCCACTCTCATCTACACTTCCAGCTACAGGACTTACGCACCCTGAACTTGGATTTGAGAGTTGGAAGGTTGTTCTCAGTACTTCAGTTGAGAAACCTGTAGAGGGATCAACCCTTCACATTGTGGATCCATTGAAATATTCTCAGAGTTTCATTTTCATATGCGTCATCAGGCCATCCATCTAATTCTCCTATGCAGCAACATTTCCTGCAGGAATTGCGTAATTCTACAGTGAGGGCTTGAGGAGAAGAGGACGTTCCAAGAAGCTCAACTTGGAATCTTGTGAGGGATTAATCCTTCACTCCAAGGATCACTTCAGCAACCTGGGATCAACATTGTATTATCTATCAGCAGACTACATCATCATTTCTCCTAGATAGCACAGTATTTCCCAGCAGTTGTGCATGCAGCATCTGCATATTCAGTGGAGGAGCTAGATCTCAAGTTTTGAGCTTGGGAATCGGGAGAAGGGGACATCCCTTCAGTTAGTGAGATGGGTGGGTGCTATTGTAGCAGATATATCACTCTTTCAGCCCCATATTAACATTTTTCTCCAAGAAGTGTGTAACTCAACTAGTAGGGGTGCAGTGTGCAACCCAAAAAGGGCCGAAATTCCAAACTCAAAATTTTCCCAAACCATTTATGGGTTTGTCAAGTAGAATATGTGGTTAATATCCTGGATCTTTCTGAGCATTCCAACAGCCTCTTTCCCATATATCTTCTTCCCAGCAGCAACATTTTATACATTTCCAATGCTAGGATCTAGAGTTGTTTGAACCATCTTTGGATGGCTTGAGTGCATTCTTTTTAGAGCATTGTGTACATTCATTTGGTGTGATTATAATTATATCACTCATTTGGGATGAAGGTGTAAATTTTCCTTGGAAGAATGACAAAGTTTCAGTTCTAAGGTCTGAGAGCAGCAGACACTTAGGGAGATATTGGCTGTATTTTTTCTCTGGCGACTCCACACATCAAATAATGAATTGGAAGGTGACTCCAATGCTTGAGGATCAATAGCTTGATGAAGTTCCAAGTTGAGTCCCATTGCAAGAATAAATTCCAGGTATGCCCCTATGAATCGATCTCACATCCCTAGTATTCCAAATCCTATGCAAAAGGTCGATTGGTTAACTAATCTTCCCATATTTAGAAATGAAAAGAAAGACAATGTTGCTCTTCATTTGGTTAGATTCCATATGCATGTATACAGACTTAAGGTTCAGTTCCCTAAGGATTGTCTCATGAAGATGTTTATGTTCACTTTAGAAGGAAAAGCATGGTCTTGGTACGAAAGCCTTCCAAATGGTTCCTTATATTCTCTTGTTGATTTCCATGTTGCATTTTATGAGATGTATAAAGAATTCCATTCTTCCTTATTACTGGTAAAAGACTATTATAAAAATTGTGTGAGTTTTATTTAATATTTGGAGAATTGTTATGAAGATTATGAGTTCATGGATGAGGAAATTTTAGAGGCCCTTCATGAAAATCCCTTTCATCACCAAGAAGAAAGGATAGCCTCTCTTGTGGATGAAAATGAAACCCAAGAGGATTTTATTTATGAAATTCATGTTACATCCTCTGAGTTCGATGAAAATTTGCAGCAGACTTGTCAATCTTTTGATCATCAGGAATATGAGAATCATTTCAAACAAAAAAAGGAAATAATGGAAGATAATTTCTATAATCCTTAGGTAAAGGAAGAAGTTTATTCTTCATGTCATTCCCTGCATTAGCCTACATCAAATGAAGAAAATTTTGAAAAAAAAAGTTTAGAAAATTAGATGGGTATGCTTGTTGAATCATATAAAGAGTTACCTTTAGAAATTTATGTGGTACATGCTGAGGCAATTCCTTTTGAAAGTGTCCAAGAGTTTTCCAAGTATTTCTTCCTCTCAAATGAAAATAGTGATCAACAAATTTTTCCTTTTTTATTTGAGAAAGGTCACAAGGGTTATAATGAATAATATAAACAAGGAACACCATCAAAGGATCATATTTACTCACACTTTCTTGTTGATCAACAAGAATTATTCGTGCATACTCTCAAAGATCCTTTTGCAACTCTGCTGGAATCTTCTATAAGAATGAATTTCAATATGATTTGCAATTATGTATACAAATTCAGATGGTGGAACAACTTGTCATCTCTCAAGAATGGCTTTATGATAATAGAAGTGGAATGTCTATTCCAATCCAGTACTCAACTTCTTGATTGGCTTCAATGGAAGTGTGAGATCACTTGATTTAGTTTTTATGTTGACCAAGTAGAGTAGGATCATTTGTATATAAATAATTTGAAGACCAAAACTGCATAAAAAACATTCCTCTTAGTATCTTTGACCTTTAGATGTGTCTAGCTGACTTTAAAAACACTTTCAAGATAAAAAAATACAACCCAAAGCTCCTTTTTGAAAAAACAAAGTGTCATTAGGCAGTTTCGTAACATAGTTTAGTAGCATATTTCATTTCACCAACCTCTTCCACCTGTTAGCTCTCTTTTTCTGATGTGGACATGTTTGTTGGGTTAAAAGAGATAAATAATATCAATTTCTCTCCTTCACTCTTCATAAAACTGGATTCCAAAGCAAAAATGAACCTACAAGAATTTTCGTAGCGTTTTTCTAACTTCAAGCCTGAAGCACACTATGAAATTTCCTAAAAAGGGAATAATTTGTAGTTTAGAAATGAACTCATATTTCTTAATCCTTGATATATTTTGAAAAATTGAGGGAAATTTTTGTAGATAAAAACGTTTTGAAGCAAAGCCTCTCTTGGTTTGTTAAATACCATCTCCAGCTGTCCAGAATCTACATTTTAAAAAAATGTATAAAATACGAAAATTATGTTTTCTAAAAATAGGGCCGATAGACATCCCTGTATCTCCCAATTTGTAGCACCTTTGAGAAAATTGAAAGAGATTAATGTTATTTGATATGTTATTGACAATAAACTCTCTCAGTTTCTTAAAATAATTCTCTGGTTTCCCAGAAACTGCCCTTGAAGTTGACTGCTCAAAAGTCAAAAAACAGAGAAATCCTCATATTTGCTACGAAATTATTAGGCAGTTTTGTAGCGAAATATGCTTATTTTGCACTGCATTTGCTACGAAAATGTGTAAAACTGGCTAGTGGCTCACTTTTGTAATTGAAGGCATGGGTGTGAAAACAAAAATACATGGAGTGTAGTTGACTAACATGACATGACTCATGGTGGTTTTTTGACATAGGATAAGCATGATTTGGTAAATTCTTCATCAAATACTTGACCCGACATGAAATAACATGAAACCTATGGTGACCTTATCAAAAAAATATTTGAAAATTTTGAGTGTGATAATAGTGGCTCCACTTGGGATGGTTTGCCCCTGTGGTACAACAAATAACTTGTAGTTCTAGTGCCAGCTCCATTGAGTTGCTCCCATCTTCAAAATGAAAACTTGCAACTTGCTTTGACCTGTAACCTTGGCACTAAAAAAATAATAGCTGCTAAAGAACTGAAAGTACGCATGCTGAATTTAAAATTGAAATTGACAAAATGCTCGATCCTCAAGCTTATTTATATACAAATGATCCTACTCTACTTTCTCAGCATAAAAACTTAATCAAGTGATCTCACACTTCCAATGAAACCAATCAAGAAGTTGAGTACTGGATTGGAATGGACATTCCACTTCTTTGATCATAAAGATATTCTTGAGAGATGACAAATTGTTCAACCATCTGAATTTATATACATAACTGAAAATCATATTGAAATTCATTCCTATAGAATATTCCAACAGAGCTGCAAAAGGATCTTTGAGAGTATGCACGAATAATTATTGTTGATCAACAAGAAAGTATGAGTAAATATGATCCTTTGATGGTGTTTCTTTTTCAGATTCTTCATTATAACCCTTGTGACCTTTCTCAAATATAAAAGGAAAAATATGTTGATCATTATTTTCATTTGAGAGGAAGAAATACTTAGAGAACTCTTGGACACTTTCAAAAGGAACTGCCTCAGCATGTACCACAGAAATTTCTAAAGGTAACTCTTCATATGATTCAACAAGCATACCCATCTGGTTGTCTAAACTTTGTTTTTCAAAATTTTCTTCATTTGATGTAGGTTGATGCAAGGAATGACATGAAGAATAAACTTCTTCCTTTTCCTGAGGATTATAGCAATAATATAATAGGATTATCACCAAATTGAGTCCTGTTGGGCTGCTTCAATGGTCAACTTGGAGTAACTATTTCAAACCACTTGTAACTGGAAATTAGCCTTTCCAGCCTGAGAGGGCTCTCTCAAATTGATAAAGGATATTCAATGAACAACTTGAAAGTAGCTGGCCAACTCTAAATTGGATTGAATGTGTTTTTGTGTAGCCAGTGAAAGATGTATAAGGTTTAGTACCATTGGGCTTATGGAGTCAATATGAAAACTAAGTCACAAGTCAATCTATCCCATGGAATCTGAGGAAATTGTATTCTTATAAAACCGCATGAAGGATATAACAACAAACTATATGCATACAGGAAGTTGGAGCATGTCACCATGAATTCCAAGTGATTATGCATAAGCAAACTAATAAAACATGACAAAAAAGAAGACTAGGTGTATAAAGGAAGTTGGAGCATGTAATCATGAATTCCAAGTGATTATACAACTAGAAAACTAGAGAGAAGGTAAAATATTGATATAAGAACACATAGAATAATCTTAGGTCTGAAATAGGCTGTTGCAACTGTATATTACCGATAGACAAAGATTACAAGAGTAGTGCCTTCCTAACATCTCCCAACCCCTTCTAACTCTAAAATTCCTCTCATTTATAGAATTATAACTCATACAAATTATTTTCCACCTTACTCACCTCGAATTCCCACCTCAGAGACCTATTTCAAACATGATTCCATCACTTGGAGACTTCCTAGGGATATTTCTGTTTTGCAGAGTTTGAATACAAAAAGGACTCTTCTTTCATTAATAGTTCAAATAATAAATTTAATAACCCTTATCAACTACAACCAACTAATTTTATGAGTTTACTAGAGTGATGATGTGTCATTATGCCACGTGGATGCTGAGCTGGACCTCCTCCAAGTCGAATTTTTACAATTTTTTCACAAATCTCGTTAGTGAAAATTCTAAAAAATAGGCTTCAAAGATGAGTGTATAATTTATAAAACCTGATATATTTGCAGACAATGAGAGAGGTTTTTATAGATGGACTTGTTCTGAAGACAAACCTCTTTCATATTTCCAAAATACTTTTTCATTGGGTCATAAATCAAACTTTAGGTTGACTGCTAAAATAGTCATGTACAGAAATTTCGTAGCGCTCATTTCGTAGCAACTTTTCGTAGTGCCTTTATTTTAAACACTTTTGCCAATAAATTTGACTTTTTTCTGCCATAAGCCTTTAAAACATGTTAGGAGGGCTGCGTGGAACATGTCTTCCTACTTTTAAGGATTTGCTTCCATCATACATGATGAAATACCTCCATGATGAATTGATAATTTGAAGATGAGCTGAAACAGCTTCGTGGACCAAACCTTCATAAAAATATATTATTTACCATATTTTACCTCCACATGTGATTAAATTACCTTGAGAAACACTTCAAACCACAATTCCTTCAAAATTCAACTTGCTACCAAAATAGGGGAAAACAAGGTAGTTCCGTAGCAACTTTTGGTAGCAAATTTAATTTACCAATTTCCACCACCTCTTAGCTCTCTTTTATTTCATGGATCTATTTGATATGTTTAAAGAGCTAATAAAAAATTTTCCCAAGATTTAATTTCAAGTTTAACCACCCTTTCTATCAAAAAGTCATCTTCATAAATTTAGTAGCATTTTTTGGGCTTCCAGCCTGGCTGGCGCTATGAAAACTCCTAAAGTGAAGAAAATTTCAAAATTATCCTTTTTCTTCCAAATTGCACCTGTAGGTCTGAAAAGTGATATAAGGAAATATTATAAGACAAAATTACCTCTTACCCTCTTCAAAAATCATTTTTTTCACCTTAAGCAAGTTAATTTTCCAATACAATGACTCTATTTTTCTAAACAAATAGGGTGCAGAGATGAGCTCCTATCTCTGCATCCTTGTTATATGTTGCAAAACGGAAGGAGGTTTTTGTAGGTTAGTATTTTCTAAATAAAAACCTCTCTTTTGTTTTTGAAAACCATCTCCAGCTGTCCAGAATATGCATTCTAAAAACATGTATAAAATAGGAAAATTTTGTATTGTGAAAATAGAGCTGAAAGACATCACTGAATATCCCAATTTGTAGCACATTTCAGATAAGTGAAAGAGGTTAATGTTACTTGATATGTGATTTAAAATAACCTCTCCCATTTTCTTAAAATACTTCTTTTTTTTCCCATAAACCTCCCTTGAATATGACTGCTCAAAAGTAAAAAAACAGATAAATCCTCATATTCGCTACAAAATTATCAGGTAGTTTCGTAACGTGTTCTGTTGTTTTCCTGTGTAAAACGCTACAAAAATTTGAAAAACTGGCAGATTCATCCTTTTGATTCTAAATGCATTGGGAATGACAACTGACATGGTATGGGACTGATTTGACATGAAATGGCATAAATGAAGGTGATCTCAAAAATTAGGATAAGCTTAAAAATGAGATTTTTTTCCTATACCACCTTGAAATGGCTTAGGAGACCTTATCCATTTGGTGAGTGACCTATATAACCCTATCAAGAACTTTTTCACAATTTAATTGGTGATAACAATGGCTCCACTTGGGATGGTGTGCCCCTGTGGTACAACAAAGAACTAGTAGTTTCAGTGCCACCTCCATTGGGCTGCTCCCATCTTCAAAATGAAAACTTGAAACCTGTTCTAACCTGTAACATTGGCACTGAAACAAAAAAATCAATAGTTGCTAAAGAACTGAAAATACACATGCTTAATTTAAAACTGAAATTGACAAAATTCTTGATATTCAAGCTTATTTATATATAAATGATCCTACTCTACTTGCTCATCATAAAAACTGAACCAAGTGATATCACTCTTCTAATGAAGCCACTCAAGAAGTTGAGTACTGGGTTGGAACGAACATTCCACTTCCTTGATCATAAAGCCATTCTTGAGAGATGACAAGTTGTTACACCATCTGAATTTGTATACATAGCTGAAAATCATATTTAAATTCATTCCTATAGGAGATTCTAGCAGAGCTGCGAAAAGATCTTTGAGAGTATGCATGAATAATTCTTGTTGATCAACAAGAAAGTGTGAGTAAATATGATCTTTTGATGGTTTTCCTTGTTCAATTTCTTCATTATAACCCTTGTTACATTTCTCAAATAAAAAAGGAAAAATTTGTTGATCATTATTTTCATTTGAGAGGAAAAAATACTTGGAGAACTCTTGGATACTTTCAAAAGGAACTACCTCAGCATGTACCGCAAAAATTCCAAAGGTAACTCTTCATATGATTTAACAAGCATACCCATATGATTGTATGAAATTTTCTTTTCAGAATTTTCTTCATTTGATGTAGGTTGATGCAAGAATGACATGAAGAATAAATTTCTTCCTTTACCTGAGGATTATAGCAATTATCTTCTAGTATTTCCTCTTGTTGTTTGAAATGATTCTCATATTCCTGATGATCAAAATACTGACAAGTCTACTGCAAATTTTCATCAAACTCAGAGGATGTAACATGATTTTCATAAATAAACACCTGTTGGGTTTCATTTTCATCCAAGAGAGAGGCTACCCTTTCTTCTTGGTGATGAAATGGATTGTCATGAAGGGCCTCTAAAATTTCCTCATCGATGAACTCATCATCTTCATAACAATTCTCCAAATATTCAATCAAACTCACACAATTCTTACAGTATTCTTTGGCCAACAATAAGGAAGAATGACATTCTTTTTACATCTCATAAAATGCAACATGGAAATCAGCAAGAGAATATAAGGAACCATTTGGCATGCTTTCGTACCAAGACCATGATTTTCCTTCTAAAGTGACCATAAACATCTTCATGAGACAATCCTTAGGGAACTGAACCTTAATTCTGTGTACATGCATATGAAATCTAACCAAATGAAGAGCAACATTGTCTTTCTTTTCATTTTAAATATGGGAAGATCAGTTAACCAATTGACCTTTGGCATAGGATTTGGAAAACCAGGGATGTGAGACCGATTCATAGGGGCATACCTGTCATTTATTCTTGCAATGGAACTCATGTTGGAACTTCATCAAGCTATTGATCCTCAAGCAGTGGAGTCACCTTCCAATTGATTATTTGATGTGTGGAGTCGTTAGGTGAATGTTACAGCCTTCTTGTTTTTGACTTCTATTCACCATCAGAAGTTAAATCTGAACCTTGTCATTATGCCCGGAGAAAATTTGCACCTTCGTCCCTAGAAACAGCGCCAAAATGTTATCACCAAATTGAGTCTTGTTGGGTTGCTTCAATGGTCAACTTGGAGTAACTCTTTCAAACTACTTGCAACTAGAAATTATCCCTTCCAGTATGAGAATGCTCTCTCAATTTATCTAATGATTTGCTCAATAAGGTCTTAAATCAAATGAATAACTCTGTGAGTATCTTAATGTATTTGATTTCAAGTGAAAAATAGGATAGATTTCACTACCATTGGGCTTATGGAGTCAGTAAGAAGGAATTCAATGACAAATGAATCTACTTGTGGAAGTTGAGGCTTTTACTATTTCAATGGAAGGATAATACTAACACGCAGAAATATTCAATAGCTCAATGTTAAAAGGAATTAAGATCATGTGTGACATGAATTTTGAGTAGTTCAACCTCAAGATACTGTAATTAAGATAAAGAGAGACATAAAACATAAGCTCATTGAAACATTCCAAGAATTTCAGGTGAAGCAAAAACAAAGTCTATCTATATTACTGATATCAGAAATTACAATAGTAGCAGTATAAAGTCACCATCTCCCCCTTTTTCTAACTCTAAAACTATCTCATTTATAGAGTGAGGACTCATACAAATAATTTTCCACATTTCTAGCTTAGAATCTGATGCCCAGGGTAACCTCAATCTCCAATATCCATGCATATACAAATAATGCACTCCAATTTTATGCCCAATAATTTTAAATCTAGCAATCTCTAACACTATGAGCTTTTCATAAATTACTGGTTATAAAAACCCAACCAATCTAGCCAGATTCAATTCCCATGTGGAAGCTTATTCATTTAAACAATGATTCTCAAACCAACCAACCCAGATCATATGTCTATACTTATGTGGAAGCTCTTTCTCTTTCATCCTCAAATGAAAGCCTTATCATACCCCACCATATTGAAATCGAATAATATTCGATTTTACATTAACTCAATACTGGATTATAACTTCAACTTGATAAAGACCCATGGCCTTTATAATTCACATTTAACAATGCTCACTCTCATCAAAGGTATATATCCACGGCTTGCCATTCACATAACATATATCAACATTCTCCAATCAAAAGTTATAAAACATTTAATAAACCCTGGATGTTATATCAAGAACCAAGTAACCCTTACATTCGTTTGGGTCCTACATCCTTTGAACTTACCTCCCATTAATCCGCACACAACATAAACCAAGAATCCACACATATTCGGGGTCCCACAACATTCAACGCTAAGCTTTGGGTTATATTCAAATATTAACAGAAAATTTTATTCAGCCGCAACAACTTATATCACTTACCTTTTGGATTTAATACTTCGGCATATCATAGTCTCAACATGTATCAAACCGCGAATCCGCAACCATATATGAATTTGGGACCCACAACAACCATAACTCACCCTTGCGTTATCAACCACGCAACTTCACAGTGCGAATGTCGTCCGATCTATTGCCAACACGATGGAACGATTATCGCATTTTTTAAAGGCCACCACGTTAACTTGGAGAAAAAGTGCGAAATAGGTTGTTTTTCAATACAGCCTATGCCACGTGTTGGAAAAAGAATTCTATCGCATTTTTATTTCGAATTCCACTTACCACCTTTAATTTGTGCGAAAACCATATGCTGTTTTTGAAATCTGCCTTTACTGTTTACTCCTCACGGTTCCACTACTCTGGTCCTCGCTCACAGTTCTATTCCAACTTCAACACTGTGAAACGATTTCGTTGTATAAATCCGCCTTGCCATTACAATTCGAGGGTCTGCTCTCCAATTACAAATTCCATAAAAATTTGCCTCTGTGGGTTAACAAACCTATTGTTTGTTCCTCTACGCTCTCACTATGTCGTCGCTCCTTCACACAAAATTTAACACGGACTTGAATGTATTCAATATCAAAGGTTAGCTCTTTTATGTCCTCAATAAAAATATAAGAACCTCTCCATACAGTACTAGCATGCAACTAATTCACATAGAGACTTGTATAAAACATGCTACTCAATGAAGCTCAAGGGACGAAAATTTTTTCTTCACACAAGGAGCAATAAACCAAATTCACAATCACTAATAGATACACAGCCCTCTATAATCAACGATCCCGTCATCATAAAATTCAAGGATGAACATGAACTCAGAAAGGAATTTCTCTATATTAACACACTATACTTACATAGGATTTCCTCCTCGGCCTAATATTCAATCAGTGGCCCTTCTACTCTCAATACGCTGCCTCTGAACAACTCCGAACTCTACACTACTCTGAACTCTCTCCTACTCTACAGATGCTTACATTTATGCAAGAGATGAATGAATCGATTCAGCTTCTTTAACAGCTCAAAAAAGACTCTTGGAATTCTCCAAAGTCCTTAAAGTTAGACTCCATTCCTAAATAACTGAAACTGACTCTTCACCTTCCTAACTTAATCAACTTCCCTCATGTTCTCTAGTGGTTAGAGAACATTTACAATTCCTCACCTTTTTATTCAAAATACTAATATTTAGATGAGAATTTAAAAACATGATACCCCCCTATGTCTACTTAGATACAAAGTATTTTGTTGTGCCTAATGCCCCTGCATCAGACTCCCAAGGTTAAAATTGTTCATGATCTCCTGAACATGTGTCTTTAATCTCTGCCTCCTGGATCCCATGCTCCGTTTTGCTATTTTCCAACAGCTGCATCATCCTTCAACTGCATTTCTCCAGGTTTCCATATCTTGTTCTACATCTCACCTCCAGCTATACTTTCACAATCTGCTTTTGTCTTTCCTTTGTTAAAACTCTTCTGCTTCCTTGCTGTTGTCTGCTATTTCTGAGACACCGTCATCATCAGTCTTCTGATGTTTTCAATTTCTTTGTCCAGCTTATATTTTTTCTGGAAATTTCTCTTCCCACTACTATTGCTTCCAATCTCTGTTGCTTCCAATACTGTTGTTGTTACTGCCCTTCTTGCTGCCAACATTGATGTTGCTAATGCCAATGTTGCCTCAGCTATTACCTCCTCGATTGTTGCTGCCTCTGTGGCTTCCTCCCAAACTTCCTGTCCCTCTGCAACATTTTTATTTTTCTCCTCATCTGCAATTTTACTGTTAGAAAATAAATCATCAATTAATTTTTTTCCTGCAGTAACATACTCCTTCATTTATCTTTATATACCAGTAAGCATATTGAAATTCTGCAAACTAGTATCTGCTCCTATTTCTTTCATAGGTTCAGGAAATTTCACCCTAGTGTCTGTAATTTCTTTCTCTTCTTCAAATGTTCCCAGCAAACATTTCAGCCATCTCTTATGTATTTGTCTCGCATCATCAGTATGTTGTAATTTAAATTCAGCATCTTCTTCTTCTTCTTGGAAAATCTTCAATAATTTTCTTTCACCTTCTTGATTGATTCTGGCAATAAAATCAAGTTCTTCAAGCTCTTCATTTTCATCTTTTATCAGAATAAAATGTTGATTCTCCCTTACTGTAGCAATTCCACAAGTCGGTCCTCCAGTATGTTCTTGATTAATCAAAAAAATTAGCTCCTCCTTGTCATTAGTAACAAGTTTCTGCATATGAGACATGACTATCTCATCTTCTTTCTGTAACAATTCTTCTTCTCTCAGGACAACTCCAAGAGACGGATTATCCTCTGCATCCCCTGTAAACACAGCCAATTTTTCAGTTTCAAAATCACAAGACCCCATGGTCTCACTTGTTGATCCAATCACCAAGTTTTCTCTCTGCAGTTCTAAGTCTCTTTCAAGACTCAGAAATTCTTCACTGTCTTTCTCCTTAGCTGCCAGAGTTATCTCCACTGTTCCAATCACCATGTTAAAATGATGATCCTTCACTATGTTCTTAGCCAACATAGTTTTTCTTTCATTCAATTCTCTGACAATTTTCATTTGATGTTCTTCTTCTTTGCCTGCATGATTAAAACATGAATCATCAGCATTAAGCTTACAAGGTCTCAATACCTTTTCATCCCTTGACAACACATCAGTATGTTGCTCTGAGTTTCCTCTCAAATCCTCTGTCAGCACATCAGTATGTTGATTTGTATCCTCCATCATGAGACTGTAAGCTAGCCTCCCCTTCTTTCCATCATCTGCTTCATGAATGTCCTTCTACTGTGATTCACCAAAATGAACTCCTTCATTTGGTTGACTCATTTTTTTATCCTCTATTCTCTGATTTTCATTCATGACAATTCCTCTGTCCTGCTTCTCCAGCAATTTATCCTGTGCGTAGGTCCTCCGCTTCTCCAATTCTCTTCTTTGAAAATCCAACCTTCTATACAATTCAATAACTTCAATTGGAGTAGATTTTGGGAACCTCACACAACCTTTTATACCTTCACTTGTTCTTAACCAATAATCATATGGTCCTTCTCTCTCTGCCTCAATATCCTGCTGAATATTCTCATTGGACTCTTCTGTCTTCATGTCTTCCTCCTGAGATCTTACTATCTCAGCATTGATCTGAACAGATTTCAGATTCAATTTCTCTTCCTCAACGAACTTTAAAGCTTGTTCAACTCCCTGTGATGTACCTGCAAACATACACAACTCTTTAGTTTTCAAATCACAAGACTTTTCAGTCTTGGTTGCTTTCTCAAGCACTTCTCTATGAACATATCTGCATGTGGAATCTTCAAATTCCATCCTTGACTCAAGAAATCTGAGTTCCTCTTCCTCTGTAGAACCTTTCATCACCTCACAATTGTCAGGTTCAAAAATACAAGGCTTTACATCATCCAGCTGATCTGGACTTGTCCAATAACTCAGGAAATCCTCAATGATATCCTCTTCAGCAAGACAAATTTCTTGCTGCCTTAAACCTTCACCATGTCTCACAAGATCTCTTGCAGATATCCATTCATCATCTGTACTCTGTTCTGCTTCACAAAAATAAATTTCTTTTCTCAACTCAGCTGCTCTGAGTTCTTCTTTCAATAAGGCAATCTCCTTCTACCTCAACTTTAACTGTAATGGTTGCCATTTTACTCTCTTATTCATGAGCCAACCAACTCTCTGGCTTTCCTCTATCATCATCTTCAGTTTGTTAAATTGTTCTGTGATCTCAACTACCTCTTTCCAATATTCTTCATCAGTGAAGTTCTTCCTCATGCCATTTGCTTTGGCATCTTCCTTCACTCTTCTATTGTGGCCTCTCTCAGAACCTCTACAATCTCTGTTATGGCTATCAGTAGCCATTTTCTCCTCCATGATTTCTTCACTCATAAGATGCACTAAGCCTCTGCAACAGTAAGCTCTTTTGTTGCAACTTACCTCACCAATCCTTTCCTCCAGATCTGGGCTTTTGGCAAGTATTGGTCCCTTGTCTGCTGGAACCTTTTGAGCACTCTCTTCTACTCTCTCTAGGCTTCACTCTGCAAATTTTCAAGAATACATATATTCTTCCTTCATCCAAACTCTATTGGGAATTCTCCAGGTTCTACCACACTTTCTTCTTCACTCAGAATCCTCTGCTGGACTCCTTTATCACTGTTCTCAAAGTTGTGATCTGCCTTTGCTGAGATTTCTTCAATTGCCTGCAATCTGAATTCTGCAAAAAATTCTTCAAACCAAAGTTAAACACTGCTCATCAACTCACCTTATCTTGAGAACACTACAATTTTCCTCCTTATTCAACCTTTAGCTGGATATCAGGTTCACTGCCATCGTCATCAAAACTCAGTCTGCACTTTCTGCAACCATAATCCTTCAATCATAAATTCAAGTCAGATTTAAAATTATTTTACCTGCAAGATCCCTACATGATCTTGTTCTTCATCCATTTTTTCAAATCCTGTTCACTGCAATTCTGTGTACTTTTCTGCATCTCATATTTAAAAATCTGATCTTCCCTCTTCTCTCATCACATGCACTGCATCTCTGTATGTTGCAATCCTTATCAGTTTTCAAAAATATGATTTATTTTCATCACACATGCATTCAGCAAAACTTAAACTTTTAAAAAGAGCTATTCCAGCTCTGATACCTCTTGATGCCCGGGCTAACCTGAATCTCCAATCTCCATGCTTATACAAATAATGCACTCCAATTTTATTCCCAATAATTTTAAATCTAGAAATCTCTAACACTATGAGCTTTTCATAAATTACTGGTTATAGAAACCCAACCAATCTAGCCAGATTCAATTCCCATGTGGAAGCTTATTCATTTAAACAATGATTCTCAAACCAACCAACCCAGATCATATGTCTATACTTATGCGGAAGCTCTTTCTCTTTCATCCTCAAATGAAAGCCTTATCATACCCCACCATATTGAAATCGAATAATATTCGATTTTACATTAACTCAATGCTAGATTAGAACTTCAACTTGATAAAGACCCATGGCCTTTATAATTCTCATTTAACAATGCTCACTCTCATCAAAGGTATATATCCACAACTTGCCATTCACATAACATATATCAACATTCTCCAATCAAAAGTTATAAAACATTTAATAAACCCTGGACGTTATATCAAGAACCCAGTAACCCTTACATTCGTTTGGGTCCCACATCCTTTGAAATTACCTCCCATTAATCCGCACACAACATAAACCAAGAATCCACACATATTCGGGGTCCCACAACATTTAACGCTAAGCTTTGGGTTATATTCAAATATTAACATAAAATTTGATTTAGCCGCAGCAACTTATATCACTTACCTTTTGGATTTAATACTTCGGCATATCATAGTCTCAACATGTATCAAACCGCGAATCCGCAACCATATATGAAGTTGGGACCCACAACAACCACAACTCACCCTTGCATTATCGACAACGCAACTTCACAGTGCAAACGTCGTCCGATCTATTGCCAACACGATCGAACGATTATCGCATTTTTTAAAGGGCAGCACGTTAACTTGGAGAAAAAGTACGAAATAGGTTGTTTTTCAATACAACCTATGCCACGTGTTGGAAAAAGGACGCTATCACATTTTTATTTCAAATTCCTCTTACCACCTTTAATTTGTGCGAAAACCATATGCTATTTTCGAAATCCGCCTTTACTGTTTTCTCCTCACAGTTCCACTACTCCAGTCCTCGCTCACAGTTCCGTTCCAACTTCAACATTGTGAAAAAATTTCGTTGTATAACTCCGCCTCGCCCTTACAGTTCGAGGGTCTACTCTCCAATTACAGATTTCATAAACATTCGCCTCTGTGGGTTAACAAACCTGTTGTTTGTTCCTCTACGCTCTCACTATGCCATCGCTCCTTCACACAGAATTTAACACGGACTTGAATGTATTCAATATCAAAGGTTAGCTCTTTTATGTCCTCAATAAAAATATCATAACCTCTCCATATGGTACTAGCGTGCAACTAATTCACACAAAGACTTGTATAAAACATGCGACTCAATGAATCTCAAGGGACGAAAATTTATTCTTCACACAAGGAGCAAAAACCCAAATTCACAATCACTAATAGATACACAGTCCTCTATAATCAACAATCCCGTAAGAATACAATTCAAGGATGAACATGAACTCAGAAATGAATATCTCTATATTAACACACTATACTTACATAGGATTTCCTCCTCGGCCTGATATTCAATCAGTGGCCCTTCTACTCTCAATAATCTGCCTCTGAACAACTCCAAACTCTACACTAATCTGAACTCTCGCCTACTCTACAGATTCTTACATTTATGCAAGAGATGAATGAATCGATTCAGCTTCTTTAATAGCTCAACAAAGACTCTTGGAATTCTCCAAAGTCCCTAAAGTTAGACTCCATTCCTAAAATAACTAAAACTGACTCTTCACCTTCCTAACTTAATCAACTTCCCTCATGTTCTCTAGTGGTTAGAGAACATTTAAAATTCCTCACCATTTTATTCAAAATACTAATATTTACATGAGAATTTAAAAACATGAGACCCCCCTATGTCTGCTTAGATACAAATTATTTTGTTGTGCCTAATTCCCCTGCATCAGAATCCCACCTCAAAGACCTATTTCAAACATGATTCCATCACTCGGAGACTTCCTAGGGATATTTCTGTTTTGCAGAGTTTGAATACAACATTAATAGTTCAACAAATAAATTTAATAACCCTTATCAACTACAACCAACTAATTTTCTGAGTTTACTAGAGTGTTGATGTGTCATTATGCCATGTGGATGCTGAACTGGACCTCCTCCAAGTAAAATTTTACAATTTTTCTAGAAATCTCGTTAGTGAAAATTCTGAAAAATAGGCTTCAAAGATGAGTATATAATTTCCAAACCCTGATGGATTTGAAAAAACTGAGAGAGGGTTTTGTATATAGGCTTGTGATGAAGAAGAACCTCTTTCATGTTTCCAAAGTCATGTACATAAAATTTTGTAGCAACTTTTTGTAGCGCCTCTGCTTTAAACACTCTTTTCAATAAATTTGACTTTCTGCTACCATGATCCTTTAAAACATGTTAGGAGGGCTTCATGGAACATTTCTTCTTACTTTTAAGGAGGTGCTTCCATCATACGTGATGAATTGATAATTTGAAGATGAGCTGAAACAACTTCGTGGACCAAACCTGCATAAAAATATATTCTTGACCATATTTGACCTCCACATGTGATTAAATGACCTTGAGCCACACTTCAAACCACAATTCCTCCAAAATTCAACTTGCTGCCAAAACAGGGGAAAACAAGGCAGTTTCATAACAACTTTTGGTGGCAAGTTTAATTTACCAATTTCCACCACCTCTTTGTTCTCTTTTCTTTCATGGATCTATTTGATATGTTTAAAGAGCTAATACAAAATTTTCCCAAGATTTAATTTCAAGTTTAACCACTCTTTTTATCAAAAAGTCATCTTCAAAAATTTGGTAGCGTTTTTTTGGCTTCAAGCCTGGCTGGTGCTACGAAAACTCCTTAAGTGAAGAAAATTTAAAAATTCTCTTTTTTCTTCCAAATTTCACCTGTACCACCTTGAAATATTTTTTCACCATAATTAAGAAATTGTTTCAAGTCACCATATTGATCACTATTGGCGCCTTAAAACATTAATAAAACATATTAAGTGATAATATGATAAAACATGAAAATTTTGACATAATTAAGGTCTCCTTGAGACACAAATAATTCTCCTCAATTATCATTATAAATTTTTCCTATACCACCTTGAAATGGCTTAGGAGACCTCATCCATTTGGTGAGTGACCTATATGACCCTATCAAGAAATGTTTCACAATTTAATGGGTGATAACAGTGGCTCCACTTGGGATGGTGTGCCCCTGTGGTAGAACAAATAACTATTAGTTTCAATGCCACCTCCATTGGGCTTCTCCCATCTTCAATGGTCAACTTGAAGATGGACCTATCCTAAGTTTTGAGATCACCTTCATTTATGCCATTTCATGTCAAATCAATCCCATACCATGTCAATTGTCATTACCAGTGCATTATGACTCAAAAGGATGAATCTTCCATTTTTTTAAATTTTCGCAGTTTTACACAGGAAAACAGCAGAAAATGCTACAAAACTACCTGATAATTTCGTAGCAAATATGAGGATTTCTCTGTTTTTTTACTTTTGAGAAGTCAAATTCAAGGGAGTTTTTTGGGAAAAAAGAGAAGTATTTTAAGAAACTGAGAGATTTTATTTTCAAGCACATATCATATAACATTAACCTCTTTCACTTTTCTCAAAGGTGCTACAAATTGGGAGACTCAAAGATGTCTTTCAGCTCTATTTTCAGAATGCAAAATTTTCCTGTTTTATACATGTTTTTAGAATGCATATTTTGGATAGTTGGAGATGGTTTTCAAAAAACCAAGAGAGGCTTTTCTTCCGAACATACTTAAATACAAAAACCTCCTTCATGTTTGCAACATCTATTAAGGATGGAGAGATAGGAGCCCATATTTTTACCATATGTTTTCAGATAAAACAGAGTCATTGTATTGGAAAATTGACTTACTGAAGGTGAAAATAATGCTTTTTGAAGAGGGTAAGAGGAAATTTTGTCTTATCATATTTCATTATATCACTTTTCAGACCTACAGGTGAAATTTGGAAGAAAAAGGAAAATTTTGAAATTTTCTTCACTTATGGATAAGTTTCATGAAAACATAAAATGAATCTCAGGTGAAGGAGAAAGCCCACAGCCATTGTCTATTACTGATCAGAACCTTTTTACAATAGTAGTAGTCACAAGTAACATATTCCAACCCTCTCTAACTCTAAAGCTCCTCTCATTTATAGAATGAGAACTCATACAAATTATTTGCCACCTTAATCACCTCGAATTCCCACCTCAGAGACATATTTCAAACATGATTCCATCACTTAAAGACTTCCTAGGGATATTTCTATTTTTTAGAGTTTGAATACAAAAAGGACTCTTCTTTCATTAATAATTAAAAAAATAAATTTAATAACCCTTAACAACTGCAACCAACTAATTTTCTGAGTGTACTAGAGTGCTGATGTGTCATTATTACACGTGGATGCTAAGTTGGACCTCCTCCAAGTGTATAATTTCCAAAACCTGATGGATTTGTAGAAACTGAGAGAGGTTTTTGTATATGGACCTGTTCTGAAGAAAAACCTCTTTCAGATTTCCAAAATCATTTTTCATGTGGTCATAAATCAAACTTTAGTTGACTGCTAAAACAATCATGTACAGAAATTTTGTAGCGCTCATTTCGTAGCGCCTCTGTTTTAAACACTTTTTCCAATAAATTTGAATTTATTCTATCGTGAGCCTTTAAAACATGTTAGGAGTTCGTCATGAAACATGTCTTCCTACTTTTAAGGAGTTGCTTCCATCACACATGATAATGCCTCCATGATGAACTAATGAGCTGGATAACTTTGTCGAAGACCAAACTTGCATAAAAAACATTCCTCTCACTATATTTGACCTTTACATGTGGATATCTGACCCTCAAAACACTTTCAAGATAAAAAAATACAACCCAAAGCTCCTTGCTGCAAAAACAATGTCATTAGGCAGTTTCGTAGCGTAGTTTAGTAGTATATTTCATTTCACCAACCTCTGCCACCTGTTAGCTCTCTTTGCTGATGTGGACATGTTTTTTGGGTTAAAAGAGCTAAATACTATCAATTTCCCTCCTTAAATCTTCATAAAACTAGATTCCAAATCAACAATGCACATACAGGAATTTTCATAGCGTTTTTTTGGCTTCAAGTCTAAAGCACGCTACGAAATTTCCTAAAAAAGGTAGAATTTTCAGTTTAGAAATGAACTCATATTTTCGAATATTTGATAGATTTTTCAAAATTTAAGGATTTTTTTGTAGATCAAATTTTTTTGAAGAAAACCTCTCTTGGTTTTTTAAATACCATCTCCAACTGTCCAGAATATGCATTTGAAAAACATGTATAAAACAGGAAAATTTTTTTTTCTGAAAATAGGGCCGAAAGACATCCCTGTATCTCCAAATTTGTATCACCTTTGATAAAACTGAAATAGATTAATTTTATTGGACATGTGCTTGAAAATAACGTCTCTCAGTTTCTTAAAATACTTCTCTGTTTTCCCAGAAACTTTCCTTGAAGTTGACTTCTCAAAAGTAAAAAAATAGAGAAATCCTCATATTCGCTACAAAATTATTAGGTAGTTGTAGCAAAATATACCTATTTTACACTCAATTCACTACAAAGTTGTGTAAAACTGGCTAGTGGCTCACTTTTGTAATTTGAAGGCATGGGTGTGAAAACAAAAAGACATGCAGTGTAGTTGACTGACATGACATGACTCATGGTAGTTTTTTGAAATAGGATAAGCATGATTTGGTAAATTCTTCATCAAATAATTAACCCAACATGAAATAAAATGAAACCTATGGTGACCTTATCAAAACAAACTTTGAAAATTTTGAGTGTGATAATAGCTCCTATGTATGATGTCTTAATGTGTTCTAGGATTTTTCTAGTTTTATATGTTTTATTCTTATTTGGAATTATGCATATGTTCTATATTCATGTCTTTCCCATTTTGGGATATTACATTCTAATGGCCGAAGTGTCCTCAGACACGCAATCTTATTAATCAGAAAAACAATTATATTTGGAATTATGCAAGAGTTTACACCCGAACAACAAAACACTCTTGCAATGAGCTATTTATAAGCTCAATGTCCTAACTACCACTATTTATGGATCACTTATTAAATAACAAGTGTCCACTTACATTAAATTTTATCCCAAATAACTAGCTAACAAAAATCCTAAGATACAACACATTTGGAGAGTCATATCTTGTTACAACAATATGATAATTCTAAAAATGTCTCCATTAAATAATTAAATATTCTAAAATAATAATTATTAATTTAATATCTTAAATTAATAATTATTTTATTCCAACTTTATAACCTATGATAATATTTTATTTTTGGATCATCTAACATTCCCCCCTATGATCCAAAGATACATTACAACAGATACCAAGTTCATCCCTGAACTTAGTAAATTTTATTATGCCAAGAGGTTTCGTGAAAATGTCGGAGATCTGATCTTCTGAAGGACAATAAATCGGCTTGATGACATCCTTTGCAATGAGTGATCTGATATGATGATACTTGGTGTCCACATGCTTTGTCTTTGAATGAAAAACTGTATTCTTGGCAAGCTTTATTGCTGACTGATTTTCGATGAATAACGAAGTAGCTTCTGCTAGAGGAATTCCCAAGTCCTCTAAAACTAGACGCAATAAAAAAATCTCACATGCTACTTCCCATGTTGAAATGTACTATGCTTCTGCTGAAGAAGTTGCCATTGTAGCTTGCTTCTTGCAACTCCAGGAAATTTCAGCTGACCCCATGTTCATTAAGTAACCTGAGGTTGATGCCCTGTCATCAATACTGCCGGCAAAGTTGGCATCTGAAAATCCACCAAGTACAAAATTTTTAGTCTTTTTGTAAAGAAGACCAAAATATTTTGTTCCTTGGATATATCAAAGAACTCTTTTGGCTGCATTCCAGTGGCTGTCTCATGGTTCCTACATAAAGGGGGAAAGAATACTGATTGCATAAGAAAGATCTGGTCGAGTAATTGTCAGATAAATCAAGCTACCAATCAACTGTCGATAAGAAGTTCTATTCACCATTCCCCCCCTTCAAATTTTGAAAGTTTAAAGTTTTGTTCCATAGGGGTAAGGACAGGCTTGCAATCCTGCATTCCAAATCGTTGAAGAATTTATGTTGCATACTTACTCTGAGAAATGAAGATCTGATGTGGACGTTGGAATACTTCAACTCCAAGATAGTATTGAAGTAGTCCCAAATCTGTCATCTTAAAACCTGCATGTAACTCCTTTTTCAGGTCCTGTTCAATGTGATCATCATTGTTGCCTATGATGATCAAATCATCGACATACATAATCAAAATGACAAGATTTTTACCTTGTTGGCATACATACAAGGTATCATCAGAGTCACTGGGATGAAAACCAACTTTGCGAAGGTATTCATCCATTTTGGCATACCAAGCTGGGGGGAGCTTGTTTTAACCCATATAAATCCTTTATCAGTTTGCAGACTTTATGTTCTTGTCCCTCAATTTCAAAACCTAGTGGTTGTCTCATGTACACTTCTTCCTATAAATATTCCTTGAGAAAAGCACTTTTTACATCCATTTGATGAACTTTCCATCCTTGTTGAGCTGCTAAGGCAAGTGTGAGGCAAATGGTGTTCCATTTGGCTGTAGGAGAAAATGTTTCCTCATAATCTATCCCTTCCTGCTGCGCAAAACCTTTAGCAACAAGTCTTGCTTTATACTTGTCAATATCACCATTTTTCTTGTACTTAATTCGATAAACCCATTTGCATCCAATAGGTTTAACATGCTAAGGAAAATCAACAAGTTTCCAAGTGTTGTTGTCTTGAACTGCCTGATATTCATCAACCATAGCCTATTGCCATGCTTTATGTTTTACTGCCTCTTGATAAGAAGAAGGTTCAGTAAAATCATTTGCTATCAAAGCACAATTTCCTTCATTTTGTTTTGATCTCCTTGTTCCTGTTTTATTTTGTTCATTAGGCCTTACATCTTTCAAAAGTTGAACTACCCATTTCGGAAATTGATGTTCACTAGTTTGAGCTTGTGAAAAATCACCATCATTAAAAAGAGGGTTGATGTAAACTGATTTCTGTTGATTAACCGCAGGTTCTGGGGGCAGAGAGTCATTGTCAGAAGAACTGCTGCTGCTAGGAGATTTGGATGAACTGCTAGAAGACCTGGATGGCACTGATGAAGAAGACGAACTAGATGAATCATCGTCAATGAAGGAAATTCAAGTTCATACCAACTTGGTGAATTGGTTGGCTTTGTAAATTTCCATTTCTTTTATCAGTTTTTGTTTCTAACTTTTGAAGAAGACTTTCAACTTCTTCAGCACTCTTACTCTCATTTTCATCAAAAATCACATCTCTTCTTACAATAAATTTCCCATTCGACAAAATTCGGTACCCTTTCTTCTCATCAGAATACCCGATCATTGTGCACTTCAAGCTTCATGCATCAACCTTAGTTTGTTTTTCCTTTGGAACTAAGGCATAACAGACTGATCCGAAAACTCTGAGATTCTTAACTCGAGGTTGGAATCCAAACCATGCTTCATAAGGTGTGATTCCATCTAAAGAGGCTGTGGAAGATCTGTTTCTCAAGTAGACAATAGTATGAACGGCTTCAGCCTAATATGAAGGACTTAACTTTGTGAAAGTTAACATAGATCACGCCATTCCTAACAAGGTACGATTCATTCTTTCTACTACCCCATTTTGCTGCGGAGTGTAGACATTGGTAAGATGTCATTTTATGTCATTATCCATGCAATACTTTTTGAATTCATTTGAAGTGAATTCTCCTCCGTTGTCAGTTCGAAGAGTGCCAATATTCTCCTTTACTTCATTTTCAATAAGCTGACGAAAATTTTTGAACTTTTCAAATGCTTCTGAATTTGCTTCAAGAAATATACCCAAGTCGTTCTGCTAAAATCATCAAAAAAGAGTAGGAAATATCTGCAACTTCCAAGTGAAGTTGGGAAGGGTCCACAAATATCACTATGAACCAACTGCAAATACCTGTTTGTACGCCATGAACCTGTAGGAAAAGGCTCTCGATGTTGTTTTCCAAAAATGCAAGATTCACACTTTGCATTTTCCCTTTTGAAGGTTGGAAGTCCTTTAACCATTCCCTGTTTTTGTAACTGAGAGAGACTATCAAAGTTGAGATGGCCATATCTGACATGCCATAATCTAATCGGTGAAATATTTGTACTTGTTGTGCTTGCAAAGTCAGAATTTCATGGAATGACTTTCCCTTTCATCCTTAACAGTTTTCCATCTTCATAACCTGCCATTACTATTTGCATGTTTATTTTAAGTGAGTTGATGTTAACTAAGCCATCTTCCATAATCACTGTATGCCCTGCTTTTTGAATTGTGACTAAGGAAAACAAATTTTGCTTGAATTTTGGGACATACCAGACATTTGAAATCATTCTTTCTCCGATGCCTGGTAAAAAAAATTTAACTACACCTTTTCCTAAAGGAGTATGTTTGGTTTTGTCAGCAAGATAGATTGAATTCAGATGACATTATTTGAAACTCCAAAAGAAGTCACGTCGAAATGTCATGTGTTTAGTTGCGCCTGTATCAAGAATCCATGCATCTTCATAATCACTTCGGAGAAATCTTGAAACCTGTAACGCTTTTGCTTCTGTGTTGGTGAAGACATATTCGGAACTATCAAGATCATCTTCATCATTTTCAAACTGTGTTGAGTTTGGATGAAACTTAGAAATTTTCTCAATAGAAGTTCTACAATCTGTTGCATAATGACCAACTCTGTTACATCGCCTGCAAATAATTTGACTCAAATCGGTGCCTCTTCCCTAAGACTGTACTTTGCCTTGATACTGTCCTCGGCCTCTGCTTTGGCCTCTGTTTTGAGTTTGTCCTCTCCCTAGACTTTTTCCTATGCCTTGATGATATCCTCTGTTTTGATTGTTGCCTCTACCTTGAAAATTGTTTCTGCCTGAATTGGAGCCTCTGTTGGAATTGTTTCCTCTATGTTGACTGCGACCACGACCTTGAGCTGCTTGATTTGCATTGAAATTACCTCTTCCTCTGTTTCTGGAACTGTCAGCGAAGGATTTGCTTGAACTGGCTTCGGTGAAGAAGACATCTTCCCCAATCTGCTTCTTCTTCCCGAAATTTTTATCATGTTGTGCTAAAATGTCACTCATTTCATCAAATTTGATCTTCTCTAACTTGCCAGTGACTTGCAAAGTTTCCAAAAAATGAGCATATGATGATGGCAATCCAACAATTAAAATTGTAGTTAAGAAGCTTTCATCAAAAACTTGAAATCTAGCATTGATGATTTCTTGCTTAATGTTTTTAAGTCATGAAATGTACTCAAGGACATCACCACCTTCATTTAATTTCTGTTGAAGCAATTTTAATTGAAGATCAACCTTTTTTGATTTAGGTTGTGTATCAAAGAGATATTTGAATGTATGTAAAGCAGCCCATGCATCTGAAGAATTCTCAATGTGTATGTACATTTCATTACTAACTGAAGCTTTTATAAGAGCTAATGCATTGGCATATTTTATTTCCCATTTTGCGTGTGAAGCTGGATCTGTTGGTTTATTTGGCTTAATGTTTCCATCACAAATGTCATGCCATAATTCATTAAAAATAAGAGTGCTTTCAATTAGACGTCTCCATGTCTTATAAGATTTCACTCCTTCTAGTTTATCAGATTCAGAGAACAGATTAATTAATTTCGACATTCGAGTGTTGAAGCAGTGCACCAAAAGAATGAAGCACAAAAAATTGAGAAACTTGTCACATGAAACACGCCACGCAAAAACGACACACAACGCAAAAAATGATCTATCGGGGCTTGGCCTTGACCCTCGTATATTCGTTGAAACAGGAGAAAAATGACTGAGCTTTGCACTTGGCTCTAGTCAATTTCTCAAATATTTACAAGGTAACTTTCAAAATTTGACTTTTACAATGATGTTCTTGCAAAATCTGGTAAAAACAAAAAAAAAATGTTACCCCCCCTGAAAGTAAAATTACTTTGAGTCACACTTATCTCTCCATAAACAAATTACAAAAAATCGCCTTATTACTCTAAAAAATTACAAATAACCTTATTACTCCACAAATATTACAAAATCCTTATTACTCCAATAACATTACATAAAAAATATATACCTTATCTCTCCAAAATAAAATATGCCTTATCTCTCTGAAATTTACAAAATTAAAAAAATATTCCTTATCTCTCCAACAAAAACTTTTCAGATTCACCTTAAAAAAAACAAACACTGTCAAATGCTGGATTTTTTTTTTACTTGTCCTTCAGGCTAGTTCTTGACTGGAGGACGCTGGCTTTTCTGGTTGGATGCTGATTCCACACCATTGCAAATCGCAGAATTCTTCACCACCACTCCTCTTACTCTAGAAATTTTGGTTCAACGAACGAAGAGTAGAACGCGAATCGAACTGGGCAACTCCAAGCCCTGGAGGAGGCAAGGAATTTGTTCAAATCCAAATAAATTCGACTCATAGTCTCCATGGGTGTAGGATATAGGCCTTCTACACGGTACTGCAATATCTTTCAAATAATTTCATCGCAATTTACTAACGATGAAGTCTGAAAACTTTCATAACCACAATGATCTGCTGATCTGTGGTGCAAACACGTAGCCGAGAGCTCCAAATACACAGAGCCAATGCTCTATTGATCTGTGGTGCAAACACGAAGCTTAGAGCTCCAAATATGCAGAGCCAAGCCAAGCCGAGCCGTAAAAGCTAGTTTTTTTTTATAATCTATCAGTCATTTCGACTTTAATAAGACATAGATATCCAATCACTCGCGGAAGGATCTTGGTTTCCAAGCCAGATAAATCTGCACTATTGACGATGATCAAGTTAAAAAAGAATACTGGGAATAAATAATGGCCTTAGACAGTCTTGAACGTGATGGGTGTGGGGACGTGAAACTGACTCCACTCACACAAAAATTACTTGTTGTTTATATGATTTTAATGCAGTTGATTCTACTTGCACGCCACTCTGAGTGCGATGGATCACTTCTTGTTTGTTTTACTTCTTTTAAGAAAAGTGTTTCTTTTACTGAACTTGAAACGAAAAGTTATTCTTCTTTAAGTGCTGAAGTTTTTTCAAAATTGTACTTTAGACAACATTAAATTCATAGCATTAATTTTGAGAAATTAACTTTAAGGATTTAATTGGTTTCTTTATGCATTTTGGAAATTTTGAGTGATTCTTTGTTAAAGGAAAGTATCATGGTTTTTTGAGTTATTGGGAGAATTGAAAATTAAAGATTAATTTATGCATTTGGGTCATTTGAAAGTGGAATCTGCATTCATGAAAAGGGATATGGTGAAATTATGATTTTATGCATTTTATTTGAAAATTTGAAAAGACTCTCTCCTTGTCATAATTAGAAATTTACTGAAATGAAAAGATCGCAATATCATGTTCGATTGCATTAAAATTTTGGGTCAGGTAATAACACCATCAGTTTAACATCCATTTATCCATTGGGTAAGTAAAAAATTTAAAAAATAGTGTGAATAAAATCAATTAGCTTTTTATTATTTTAGGGCTCTTTCCACCTACATTAGATCAGGTTGTAGGGCTTTGGAATAGGGAAGTGAGTTAACTTTCCAAAGCTACAAACAAACACTAGAATCTTGTGATAGGGAGTAAATCCATTTATAACAGTTTTCCTCCGGGAAGCTCCTCTTACAAGGGAGTTAAGCATGAGATCATATTAGACCCAGTGGAGTAATCAACCCCACTTCATTAGTTACGGTAGCGTGATTTGGATGCATTAAAAATGGCGTTGAAAGGTACTTGGGAGTCACTTGAATGTCAACCTCAAATTAACCATGTTGAGGAACTTTCAAGGGGATTGAGATTTGATCCTCTACCCTTGTGTGTACGTCTAATCTGGGACTTTCCCCCAAGGTTAAATTGTTGTAAGTGGTAACCTTAGATACCATAATATTAGGGCTATTACCGAGGGTGACGGCGGAGGGGAAGTCTTTTTTTTACCAGGAACAGTCGTTGACTAAATTCACTTGGACCTTTTTGGAGGGTATTCTTCACTCAAGGTTCCATAAGTGAAGTTACTTGCACCAAATCATGTTCATTAAGTAGGTTTTTAGTGTAACTGGCTCCACCCACTCTATCTTTATTTCAATTTTCACATTGATCTATGTGACATTGGATTCCATAACCACCTAGTGATTCGACTCTGAAAAGTTTGTTTGCATGGTTTGACTCAGATTTACTAGCGTGTATTATTTTTCTTGCTTTTAATTTTTTAAGACCTTAGGTGTGGAATGGGAATATTATTTAAATTCTTAATAAAAATTCATCGTTGTTGATTCATTGAGACATTCATGTAGAATGCAGGGTTTACCCCCTAAATATACACTAGTCAATAGGAAAAGATTAAAGGTGGAAAGTCGAAATCAACAAGATCTAGGACCTCAGATCAATCTGAGTCATCAACAATTGTAGAATCAGAGATATTCAAAACTGAAGTGCTTCAACCTCACGAAGTAGAATCAGGTTGGTTCAATCTAGGCCAAAAGTTACCGAAATTATTCAAAGAGAATCTGATACCAGAGAATTTTCAGATACATAATTCATTAAACCGGACTTTGAAGAACCTGAATCTGATATTTATGACTCTGAATCACCTTCAACTGCTATAGCCCCTAATATTGCACCACTTTCACTGTGAAGGAAAATTATAATTACAACTAGTCTACCTCCTAGTATCATGAGTATTAAAGATATTACTGGAGAAGAGGAGGAAGAATAACCATGTACTCCTATTTCTACTGGTGAACCAATATTTTTTCCAATTATTCATTTTGATCCCTTCTAACCATATCCTTTGTATTTCACCCCCTTGAACTTTTTAGGTCAAGGTATTCCATGTTATCGTACTCCTTTCTACTTTTCACCAAGATGAAACATGTCATGAATTACTTATAGGAGTCAACCCACTCATATCTCTATGTATACAAACTCATGGAGTCATTATTTTATGGTGGTCTATCATTTCCTTCTAGGTACCAATTAATTTCTAGAACTTTTTCAGGAGCCTTTCCTTTCCCTCAAGTTTCTACTTGGTCATCTGATCCATCTACCTCTACTATTTAAAGCTTGATTCCATGCCTGAAGTACCTTTGGAATCAGACCAATATGTTAACATTGTATCTGGTGATTTAGGTAATCCTCAAGTAACCCCAACTGGTGTTCATTATCCACCTAGGGCGACACCACCTTATCCTCCACCTATAGGACAACTTGTTGTCAGGTCATATCCTACGATTGGAGGACAATATTTTTCCAGAAATTATGAAAATTATGGTCACATACCTCAGGTTGGCCCAAGTCAACCTATTGTGTCTTAACCCTTGATTGGTGCACCTTACCCAAGGATGATTACTATTTGGAACCCTTATCTTATTCAATGACCTATTCAAGTTGCTCCACAAGCCCTAGTTTATCAACTTGTTCAACTCGCAGGACAATATATTCTACAAATACATGTTCAAGGTATTCAAGTACCAGACCAACAACCTGTCTAGGGGATTCCACAAACACCTATTCAACAAAATTTCGAAGGAATTCCATAGAAACCTATCCAGGGTAGTTCTCAAACACCTTTTCAGTCTACTATTCAAACATATGTTCAACAACCAGATCCAAGTTCACCTCAAAATCATGTCCTGAGAGTATAAAAAATGACAGTCCAAGTTACACCTCAAATATCGATTTAATAACCTACACGTGCTACCCCTCAAGCATTTTATTATCAAACGGGTCCTACTTTCCAATCTATAACATAGATTCCTATGGGACAACCTAGTATAGGGATTATGCATACACTGTATCAAGGTCAAGTTTTTCAAGGCCGACCTTTTCAGAGGAAATTCTTTCAAGGTCAACCTTTGCAAAGTCAACCTTTATAGGGGAAATACTACTTGGGTCAAATGGTTCAAAGTCCACCTTTTCAAATTCAACCATACCCTAGTCATACTTTTCAAACTCCTTTTCAACCGCAACCTAGTATGTCTCAACTTGGTTACCCTGGAGGAATGCAAATACCAATTGCACAAGATATTCCAGGATATCCTGGGTATCCTCCTCCAAGGGTTGGACTTAACCCTCATGGTTATCAAAATCCACAACAAGACTTCAACTGGAAATTACCATTAATCACAACTTTATATTTTCCAAATTTGTTTCGACTAACGAATGATCCTATCTACTATTATCCATTTTTGGTGTGATTCCTACTAAGTTTCCAAGTGATATACCCAAGTTTGAAGGTAAATCGGGATAGGACCCATCAAATCATGTTATGACATATCATCTTTGGTGCACATTGAATTATTTGGTTGGTGATTCTATTAAATTAAGCCTTTTCCAACAAAAATTATTCAGTTCAGCAAAAAAATGGTACATTTAGTTACCATGTGCCTCTTTCCATAATTTCAACTCCTTAACAACATCATTTTTGACACATTTTCAACTACCAATTCAATATGGCACTGGTACTGAACATTTTACTTCACTAAAACAATAAAAATATACCTATGTTTCGTATCATACACATGAATGGAGGATCAGCATTGTTTAGTTAAAGTTTATATTCCATATCAATTTTTTGTTGAATAGTTCACAAAAGAATTATTTCCTGATATTATGGAGGATGTTTCTAAAGGAGGTGTTGTAATGGAAGAGAAAGTAATTTCTCATGCCCAGTACCTATACCTTTTCCATACATAATCTGGCACTTTGTACAATAAAATCCCAAATCTACCTCACCCAGCAATTTCAGATCAACCAAACTCAACTCCTACAGGATCTCACATTGTTGATGGTGTGATTGGTTCTGTTAGCCATTAGTCTAAGGCAAAGAAGAAGAATTCTACAACACTCAAACTTTGGCTATACAATATTTGCCCAATGAATTATGTTGGCTCGAGGGGTCTTGCCCCAGGTTCAGAGGTTAAGGTTTGCCAACAAACCCCTATACTACTGGCCCTTTTGGTAGTGACCTGCTTGTGCAGGCCAAAGTCTCACCCGAAGCAGTATGGGAGGGTGTTGGAACTAGGTTTCTGCACCCTGAGATAGAGTAGGTAAGTTAAGCGGGTCTACGTTCTCAGCCTATCAAGTTCGCACTTAACATATCTATTCACAGGCTTATATAATAGAGCTATTATCATGCACAAATCTAGTAAATACTTTCGCATCCATGTGCGTAATACCAATTTATCAGCATAGAAAACTATAATCGCAGCAATTAACAGATCACAAGTACATATACCAGAAACATAGATACTTTTGTAGTTCGCAGCTATTAAACAGACACTTTCGCAACTTAATATTATAGCCCAAGTTCACATCAATCATAACAAAACAGATTCAGATAACATCAGATGTCCAACAGTACTTTGCATATATATTAATACCAAAATCCTTACAATCCCAAAATACCGCCTGTGCACAAAGCCAGCATGGTCCGCACGCAATAGGACTGAGGATCTCCATGCACACAGCCAGCAGGAGTCCTTACCCAGATAACCCGACAATGGATCTAACAATTTGTGCTTAGCATCAATCTCAATTCTTTTTTATCTCAAGACTCAAAAAGTTTCATCTATCTATATTGATTTAGCCTATGCATACGATGGTCTGCAAACTATTAGCCCCCCTATAAATTTTGACAAGCAAACAGGGGGCTAAAGGTTTCTGAGCCTTCAAGGAATGCATTTCCTCTGAAAACACATCATCCTTGAAGCCTCCTTGTGCCTTTGTCCTTTTATGAAATCCCCTCTTCTAATTCCCATTATAAGGTCTCACTGATTGTAAAAAGTCGTGCTCCAAAAGGCCTTCATTTGCCCCTTGTATCCTTGCAGAATGTCCCATTTCAAACATTTTTCCCTTTTTCAAATTTCCCCTTTTTTACCCCCAAATCCCCCCTAAACCTTCTAAATCATCCCCATGCCCCTCTTAAACCATTCAAATAACCTGGGTGGTTTGGTAGCCCCCACTCTCTCTATCGTTACCCATTTTTGGCCTCAAATTGCATTGAAAAAGGTTGAAAACCCACATTTGGACATATATGGGTCTTAGCCCCCTTCAGGCCAGCCCCCTTAATTTTCCCCCCCACGTGACCTGGGTGCTAGAACCTGGCACTAGCCCGAAGAGCGCTCATTACAAATGTGTATCGGGGGCAAGGTCCACCGTCAATCTACACAGATCCGACGGTCTTTGCAATCCCATCGCGCCCATGGTCCCCACCCCTTTCACCGCTCGATCGGATCACAACCGTCGATTTAACCCGCTGAATCGATGGTCCTGTTTTCACCCACCCGGTGGTCCCTGCAAACGCGCCCTATTCAAATTCCACTAGTTTCCATCACACTGCCTTTGAGAGGCGGGCGGTATTTTTCATTTCGGAGTGATTCCACTCATCGCATGACGCGTGGCTCCATGCACTATTCATAAACCGCCCTCCATCGCGCATTAACATTCGTCCACAGATCCGGCGCGATATTTTTGTACACCATCCGATCTGGGGCGGGCCATCCGACGGTAGTCGCACCACGAAGTTGCGCGGGAGTTAATCCAAGGAAAATAGATCCCCTAGCCCACCATCTGTCTCCCTCCGACACGTCCTCAACCATCGATCTCTTCCTGAGATCGGAAGGTCCAGATTTAATGCACGCCAACCATTGACCCGATCCCGCCACGTCACCCATTCCAAGTGTTTCATCACATTTTTCGCCCGTCCCTTTATATATATTCCATTCTAAGGTCAAATTCTAAGGTTCTGCATTTAAATTTCCATTCTCGCCACCTTCGACTGCATCTCCCGCTGATCCACTACGTTCCGCCACAGCATCCTCTGCATTCATCATCCTCGTCCGTGCCACGCTGCAATTTTCACAGTCATCCATGCCACCCTCCCCGTGCATGTTTTCTTAACGTGTTTTCGCGTTTTGCAGGGTTTCAGGTGGTGAAAACCTCCTCTGTTCACAGTCACTGTCACGGTGGTGAAGAACGCAGGGAAGAGCATGCACAGAGATCATATTTATGAAGAAATCCTAGGAAGGATCCATGACAGGATGTGCATTCAAAGAACGGAGCTAAACTCTGTCCAACCTTCTAGAACCATTTAAAGCACAAACTTTGCAGACAGAGAGTATCAGTGAAAATCATAGAGTTTAAAGGCGTGTAATTGAATATTTTGAGCCTTAACCTAACAATTTAGAGGCAAAACATCAAACCGAAGACCCCGTGGATCACCCAGAAGGCCCAATGCACATAGAACCATATCATTAGGGTGTTTAAATCAGCAAAACTTTCCCTCCTGAGAAAGGACACAATACTCATCACGATTTTAATCTACATTGTGTCCATGAGAAGTTTCCTCCCTGACATCAGTCCTAGGCTATCAGAAGCATTTGTTACACAGTATGGTAGACCTAAATCATTGTTCTGCATTTTGTTCAGTTCACCAGAGTTTTGCAGAGGTATTACAGAAAGTACATCAAATACATACCTGGAGTAAATTATAGCCTGACGAAGACCACTCTTTCATCCAAAGAGTACTGAAGATAAATTCTCATAATTTAAACTGAATGGGACCTCGGCCCTCTTACTGTTTCTGAGTTTTAATGCTGCATTTAGTTTTTCATCTGCCCCCTCTACTCTCTTTCAGCTATAAATTTCATGAAAAAACTCATTGTAGGTTGTTGGTGGTTTTTGTGCTGTTGTTGTTAGTGGGATTCATTCAACTGTTAGAAACAGTTTTGGGAGAGAGTAACAGAGTAGTTTGTAATGTAGTAGGCTGGGATGATAAAGTTTGGACTGTAACAACCATTGAGCTCAGTGTATGTGACTGGTTTTGCATCAATTAATCAAGCAAATTTCACAGGATCCTGGTCTATTACTACAGGTGATTTTTTTCTTATCACATTGTTTTATTACATTTTTCATGTTGTTCATTGGTCTTCTGGGCATGCATCAGAAATCTGGCATAGGATTTACCCTTGTTAGGTACCCTATGTTTCTTCTCTCCCTGCCTTCGATGTTTTCTGCCGATTGTGAATCTAAGAGTAAGTTCACACTTAACCATAGCAATGCATATGTCACAAATTACGTGTAGTAAATCTTGTCTGTCAGCGTTTGGATGATTGTATGTTCTTGTCAAAGCCAAAGCAGGGAAGGTTAAAAGTCCTTCTCCGATCTATAGACCCCAGCTCGTATTATCTCTTCGTTTCTGTGAGTGACAAGTCAATTCGTGATTTACTCAGACCCCGTCCGTATCTATAAGCCGCTCTCTTGTCCCTCCATCGAAAGTCGCCTGAGTATGTCCAAGCAGGTCTGGAGTTAAATGACCTCTGACCTGATCTATAGACAGAAATTGGGTTGTTTTCCTTCTTTCACTTTCAATCCTTAATGTTCCATTCCATCATCTATCTAAAAAGATCCTTTAGTGTAGATGACTTTCCCTCTGAAAGCCTTGGCTAGTTGTGTGCAAGTAATTCCCTTTCATGACTCCATAGCCCAATGGATGGCACTTTATTGACCTATCCTCTTTACCAAAACATCCTGCTTCTTTGTTCCTTTTCTCCCACTACTTTCTCAGTCTATGATCTCATGACTCAACCTTGCAACCAACCAAGCAAATCATTTTAAACCCCCTTTGTGCTTCATAACTAGCCTAACATTTCATTTGAGCTCCAAATATATACCATTCTTTTTTTTATTGGAGAGATCCCTCTCCGGGTCCAGGAGGGCTAGATACTAGGGCCCCAAAGTGGTTCTGATGTTGTCTCATCTTTTGGTCTTGCCAATCTGTCCAAAACATGGGAACCCCAACACAAACCATGGTTTACGGACTCTTGGTCTACCCTTGACCCATTACAATGCATTCGGGGCTTTGACCCACCCCAAAAACCCTGCGTTAGATTAAATAATACCAAAAATATACAAAAAAATGGACAAAATTCGTAGCTATAGGAGACCCTGTTCCAATAGTCCCCCAACACAATATTGTCACTTGTCCCGAGTCACTATGATTTAATAGCAAACAGTTGTGAATCAGGAAATCCTTCTTCCAGGTTGGTCGGTTCCTCACCACTCTCAATTCGGGACAAGTGATATGGTCCGGCATTCAACTTCCCTGGCATGACAATGATCTCAAAGTTGTATTCCTGGAACAGCAGAAGCCATCGGTAGATTCTCCCCCCCAACATAGGCTTATTCACCAGGTACTTCAAAGCCGAATGATCTGTAAACATTTTAAATTGACCCCTTAACAGATAGTGCCGATACTTCTGTAATGCATAGACCATGGCCAACCCCTCTCGCTCTGTGGTGGCATAATTTCGCTTCGCACCCGAGAGTTTTTTACTAGCAAATGAAATTGGGTGATCAATGTCTCCATCTCTATGCTATGTAAGGACCGCTCCCAAGGTGATTCCTGAAGCATCCACATGAACATGAAATACCTTCACCCAATCAGAAAAAATAAGGATAGACACAGATACCATATTTTCCTTGAGTAGCTCAAAACTCTTCTAACACTCGTCATCCCAAAAAAATGAAACATCCTTCTTAAGCAGCTTTTCCAGAGGTGCTGTGATCAGTGTGTATCCCTGAATGAACTTTCGGTAGTAGCCTGTATGTCCAAGGATTGAACGCAGTTGTTTCTTGGTTGTAGGTACTGCCAGATTGATGATAACTGCAACTTTTGTAGGGTAAACCATCAGCCCCTGTCGGCAAACTATATGTCCAAGTAGGATTCTGAAGGGTACGCAGAAGATACATTTCTTGATATTCAGGGAGATTTTGTGCTTTCTACAGGCATCCAACATCATGCACAAGTTTGAAACATGTGTCTTTACTAAGCCGAAGAAAGTCCAGTCATCAAAGTACACCTCTAGAAATTTGTGGATGAACTCTTTGAACACTGCGACAACCACTCGTGAGAAGATAGTAGGGGCATTCTTGAGTCCAAATGGCATGACTATAACTGGAAGGATCCCCATTCAATGGAAAACGTAGTTTTGATTCGATCTTCTGGTGCGATTCTGATCTTCCAATATCCTGAGAACCCGTCAGTGAACGAGTACGCTTCTTGGCCTCCTACGCTATCCAGGATATCATCTAAGAATGGTGTCGGAAAGGGATCATGTATGAAGGATCATTCAACTTGCGTAAGTCCACATAGATTCACATTTCCCCCTTCTTCTTCTTTTCCTGAACCACCATCGCACTTACCCAATTCAACTACTCGACTGGTTCAATAATACCTACGGCGAGCATTTTATCGATTTCTTCCCTAACCTTTTGTTTATACTTAGGGTTCAGCTGATAAGGGCATTGATTTATAGGGCACACATCCGGTTTTAGCGTGATGCACATAACCCCTAGGTCCCCTGTGATCCCCTTGAGATCTGAAAACTTCATTGGCAATAAGTCTTGATATTCTGTGAGCAATTCAGCAACTTTGCTTACAGTGTAATCATCCCAGTAATCCCAAATTTTAGCCAACTTAGGATGCTCGTTTGTGCCAATATTAACTTTTCACAGCTTTAGAGGCTTCGTCATGTCTACAGTTTGTAGTGGGGGTCCTACAACTGCATGTTCTCCCTTTGACTCAAGGATCAAGACATTACAGGGATCCTCATCACGTTCTTCTATGGTCATATTACGGTAGTTGACAATATCCTGCATCTGGGTCTCCCATGTTGGTGTCCCAAATGCTATGTAAGGGTTGGATTCACCAAATACAAAGGTGTCTATATCTTGCAGAGCTTCGTCAAGTGCCTCCGAGCCCCTTGTTAATCCGAATGTTCCCATAAATTCATCTTTCAAAGTTTCCCAGTGGCGGGTGCGCTGATGTAGTTCTGCATCCAAGTACCATGCAGTGGGAATTGGTCCCAATGCATGAATAAACAAGTGAACCAATTCCTTTGTAGTTCGGTCATACCATTTCTCCATCCATGCAAACAAGTGTTCGCGCAGATCCCCTGGGCCAAGAAAAGTTTTGATGTGCATGTTGACCAGAGGCTCAAATCACAGGATCATCATGTCCCGACATTCCTCCCAGTCCTGAAACGCCTCCTTATGCGTGTCGCACCATATTGCAGGTGTTTTGCGCATGGATAGATTAAGGGCCCATAACATTCGTTCTCTTGGAACCTCAGCTTCAAATGTTCACAAAAACCCTTTTATACTACAAGAAACATCAAAGTAGGGAAATTCTCTTACCTCTGAGGATATGCAGCAAAAGTCCCTTGTGATTTGCAAGCAGCGAGGCGCATAGACATCAGGTAGCTGGTTTTGCCATTTTTCTATTTCTCTCTCATCCTTAGAAGAGAATTCACTAAATTTCTCCCAGCAAAGCACACCATCGGCCGTAGGATTGATCCAGTCTTCATATCGCGCAGTTAACTTGTAGATGTGATCCACCTCCTCTTCCTCATGCACTAGTTTTGTATACTATTCGCCTTCCACAGGGTATAATGGTACTATCACTTGTGTCCCTTCACTTTCAAACACCATGCTCCTCTTCTTCAAGTTGATAATACCACACATATCTATGGTCCAGTCCAATCCAAGGAGCACAGGATAGGGGTCTACATCTTCTACAATCTGAAAGACCTCAAAATCTGCCTCCCATGATATCTACCACGATTTTTAACAACTTTCCCAATGGTATGATCTTATGCTAGTTGGCCATGCGCAGCTGGATAGTGGACCATTCCAACTTAGGTTCCCCCATTCGCTTCCAAGTCTTCTTGGGCAGTACGTTCACATCTGATCCTACATCCAAAATAACCTATTCCATTTCATAATCACCAATCTGCGTCGTAAGCCACATTTCCCTACTAGTGTGTTTCTTATGTTTGTATAGTTTGTGCACATCCTTAAACTCTAGGGGTGGATCAGTTCGTTATGCACAGTTGTCTATTAATGCTTGGATATTTTGTACGGCCCGATGATTGCACAGCAGCTTCATACACGCCTACAAGAATGGTTTGACCTCGTCCTTGGCTCTAATGTTTGCGGGTTTCTGAGAAGCAAATGCCTCAGCCTGAGCAAAGTCTTTCCGAGCTGCGACAAAGGTTTCCTTTTCCTTTTTTAGGTCCAATCCTTCTTGTTTGGTGACTGCTTTCTGGATCAGAGACTCCACTATAGCTTTCTCCTCAGTCCCCCCAGTAGCCATGCCACTGCGTGTTATGACATTAACACTTGGTCCCTCATCTCGAGGCTCTGCCTTAACCCTTTGCACATTCTGCGTAGGTGTCTGATGATTTTCCTACATTTTGGCTATCAGAATGGGGCAGTCTTCAATCACATGGTCCAGTTTTTTGCAGTACCTACAGGACTGCCTTGCTGCATTCATGAAGTCCCTTGCAAAGTGCCATACCTATCCACAATTATAGCAGATCAGTTGTCCTCTTCCCCTACCTGCGCTTCCACCTCGTCCCCCTCCCCTGCCCCTAATTGAGGAGCCACCCATGCCTAAGGGGGATCTCGGTGAGGAAGGATCTGACTATACCCTATATAGGTTTCCTCGGTCTAGCATCAGATCATAAGTCTGGCAGTTTTGTTCATCATGTCCTACAGATCGGCAAAACCTGCACCATTGTTGCTTCACTACTGGGACATATGCGGCAAGGTGGGGGCAGTGGTTGGTATCATGCAGCCCAACAATGCAACAATCATCACACCATAGCATCGGCCCACTTGGTCCCGCAGCTTCCCTAGGACACAACGGGCTGGGTCCCCCGGTGTGCATGTAGTCTACTAGCAGTGGACAGTTATCCTTTGTGTGGCCATGCACCCTGCATCGTATGCACCATCTGTCAAGGCTAGCCTCCGTTCCTCACTCCTTCCGTAGATTCTAGATCTCCATGTGCATGTCCTCTAGTTTTCCTTGTATTTTTTGTACTCCTAACGAGGTATCATCTCTTGGTGCAGCCTCCAGTTTCATAGAAATTTCCAAGGCCTTTTCCTACGACTCAATGGTCTGATGACCCATTGGCACGCGCAGGTGGGGCAGTAACATAGCAATGAACCATTTTGTGTGTTGCCTTTAATCATACACAAATCGTCCTTCTCTAATTACCTTCTTTAGCCGCTGGTCAGCTTCCCATATAGAATCAGACGGTCCTTGCTTGAAATATTTCAGATCATTCACTATCTGAGAATAGGACTTAGGCTTCTTTAATTGTTGCTTCAAGGAATTATTAATCTCTTCAATGGTCAGATTCGCATGCTGAGCTATGTACCCCATATACCAATCTAGGGCTCTTCCTTCAAATGCAAGGGATAGTTGCACTCTCTTCACAGCATCGCTGGCCACGTTCTCCGTAGTCCATATCGATCCTGCAACAAACCATAACTGATCCATATCTTCATCTCCTACACCCTTGAAGGTGGGTAGCTTCATGTGTGAGGCCATATCATCTTCTGGTGGAGGTGGAGGTACGAGTGAGTTCTTACCCATGTGCTGGCTCGAAGGTGGTGTAGTTGGAGGTTCTTGCATAGTTGAATCCCTTACTAAGCTATATACAGATCTATCTCCTTCTTGGTTACTTCTGTAATACTTACCATTGCATGTTGTACCCTCGCTCTGATCGGAGCTCATTCACTCTGTATGGCTGAACAAAATTCTCTTTTTTCACAATAGGATCTTAATTAGTAATGGCAGAGTTTTTAGAAACTTCCCTCGGAAACCCTTGAAGAACCTTTGTTCTGCCTCTAAATAGGACACAAATTGGTTTAATGCAAATTATGTCACAAATCATCCTATCACACTATCCACCCAGTGATCTACCGTGCGAGTGATGGTGTTATCAGTCTTTTCTAACTGCTGGATTAGCTCTAGGGTCCACTGCGTGATCTGTTCGTCCTTCCAACACGTCTGGAAGTCTACGAGCCTCGCCAACCACTCCTGAAGCTCAGTTTCGAATGTCACGAAGAAAATTTCGTAGATATCAGTGAAAATGTACTTATTATTCCACTTCTCTATGGTCAACTTCGCACTACGATTCTCTTTTACTGCGAATTCCTGAACTTTCTTTTCAAACCACTCATCGATTTATTTCTTCTCAGGTTTCCAATATGTTCTTGGAATTACCTGATCTCTCTCTCAAAATGCTCCTGGTCCTGACAACGAAACCATTTGTTGGCTTGAGGGGTCCTAACCCAGGTTTGAAGGTTAAGGTTTACCAACAAACCCCTGTACTACTAGCTCTTTTGGTAGTGACCTGCTTGTGCAAGCCAAAGTCTCACCCGAAGCAATATGGGAGGGTGCTGGAACCAGGTTTCTACACCCTGAGAGAGAGTAGGTAAGTCAATCAGGTCTGCTTTCTCAGCCTATCGAGTTCACACTTAACAGATCTATTCACAGGCTTATATAACAGAGCTATTATCATGCACAGATCTAGTAAATACCTTCGCATCCACGTGCGTAGTACCAATTTATCAGCATAGAAAAATATAATCACAACAATTAATAGATCACAGATACATATACCAAAAACATAGATACTTTCGTAGTTTGCAACTATTAAACAAACACTTTCGTAACTTAATCTTATAGCACAAGTTCGCATCAATCATAACAAAACAGAATCAGATAACATCAAATGTCCAACAGTATTTCGCATATATATTAATATCAAAATCCACTTATGTTGGAACAGGGTCTCCTACAAAGCTACGAATCTAGTCCATTTTGTATATTTTTTATTATATCTAGTTTAACACAGGGGTTTTGGGGTGGGTCAAAGCCCCTAATGCATTGTAAGCGAGTCAAGGGTAGACCAAGAGTCTGCAAACCATGGTTTGCATACCATTGGATGCATAGGCTAAAATAGTATAAGTAGTAGAACCTTTTTGAATTTTAAGGTAGGAATGAATAGAGATTGATACTAAGTGAAAACTGTTAGATCTGGGATTGGGTTGTTGGGTTAGGACTCCTGCTGGCTTTGTGCACGGAGATCCTTAGTCCTGCTGTGTGCGGACCCTGCTGGCTATGTGTGCAAGTGGATTTTGGGGTATGCAAGAGACTTTTTGATAAGTAATATATGTGAAGTATTGCAGATATCTGACACTGTTTGATCTATCTGGTTATGGTTATTTTGGACTTAAATCATATGTGGTTCTGCAAATGATATGTGTTTATGAGCTGCGAAATATCTGTGTTATGATAATTGTATCTGAAATCTGATTAAGTCTGTTGTGAATATAAATGTTTTATGCTTATACTTGGTTGTCTGCATGTCGATGCGAGCCTGTTATTTGAATATGGTAAAACTGTACTTTGGTTAATCATTGAAAGTCCTAGGAATGACCTTTGACTGCATAGATCTTATAGTTTCTGAACGGTTCGACTTACCTTCTCTCTCTCTCTCAGGGTGTGGAAACCTAGTTCCAGCACCCTCCCATACTACTTCGAGTGAGACTTTGGCCTGCGCAAGCAGGTCACTGCCAAAAGGGCCAGTAGTATAGGGGTTTGTTGGCAAACCTTAACCTCCGAACCTGGGTCAGGACCCCCTGAGCCAAAAAATGGTTCCTTTGTCGGGACCATGAGAATTTTGAGGGAGGGATCAGGTAATGCCAAGGCCGTATTGGAAACCTGAAAGAAAAGAAATTGATGAATGGTTCGAACAAAAATTTCGGGAATTCACAGTAAGAGAAAACCACAGTACAAAGCTGACCATCGAAGAGTGGAAGAATAAGTATATTTTCACAAAGATCTACGAGATCTTCTTTGTAACAATCACGATCGAGCTCCAGGAGTGGCTCGCAAGGTTGGTCGAATTTCAGAAGTGTTAGAAGGACGAGCGAGTTACGCAGTGGACCCCTAAATTGATCCAACAGTTAGAAAAGACTGATAACACCATCACTTGCATGGTGGACCACTGGTTCGACAGTGTACTAGGAGCGTTCGTAATGGATTTTGCCATCGATCAGTTCATTTCCTACTCGGAAGAAAAGCGAAGATTCTTCAAGGGCTTCCAGGGTAATTTTTTGAAGACATTACCATTACTGATTAAGATATTACTGTGCAAAAAAAGTATTGTGTAGCCACACCAAATAAATGACCCATGATCTGGATGAAACAGAGTGGAAAATACTATTGGACCAACGAAGAGGGAGACAGATCTGCCTATAGTCTGGTAAGAGAAGCAGTTGCGCAGAGCCCTCCGGTCACACCACTGTCCACTCAACATAGGGGTAAGAACTCGTTGACACCTTCACTACTGCCAGAAGGCGACATGGCTATGCACATGAAGTTTTCTACCTTTAAGGGTGTGGGGGATGAAGTCATGGATCAATTCTGGTTTGTCGCAAGATCGGTATGGACTGCACAGAACATAACTAGTGATATGGTAAAGAGGTCACAGCTGTCCTTAGCCTTCAAAGGAAGAGCTTTGGACTAGTACATGGGATATATTGGCCAGCATGAAAATGCGGCCATTGAAGAGATTAAGAATGCCTTGAAGAAACAATTCAAGAAGCCTAAGTCCTACTCTCAAATAGTGGTTGATCTAAAATATTTCAAGCAGGGGCCCTCTGAGTCAGTGTGGGATGCCGATCAGCAACTAAAAAAGGTGATCAGGGAAGGAGGGTTCCAGTATGATGACAAACAACACACAGAGTGGTTCATTTCTATGTTGCTGCCTCACCTCTGCGTACCTATGGGTCATCAAAATTTTGAATCGCAGGAAAAATCTTTGGAGGTTGCTATGAAATTAGAAGTTGCACCTAGAGATGATTCCCAACTGGGCATCCAACAGATCCAAGGAAAATTGGAGGAAATGCACGTGGAGATCCAGAACCTACGAAAGGAACGAGGATCCAAAGCTAGCCCCGAAAAATGGTGCATATGATGTAGGACGAATGGTCACACCAAGGATAACTGCCCTCTCTTAGCAGACTATATGCAGGCCGGGCGACCTAGTCCGTTGTGCCCTAGGGAAGTTATAGGATCAAGTGGACAGGCGTTATGGTGCGAATATTGTCGAGTTACAAGGTTGCACGATACAAACCACTATCCCCGCCTTGCTACATATATCCCAGAGGTGAAGCAGCAATGGTGCAGGTTCTGCAGGTCGGTAGGACACGATGAACAGAATTGTCAAACGTATGATTTGATTATCAGTTGAGGGAAAATCTATAGGATACATTCGGATCCATCCTTGCCAAGATCCCTCTCAAGCGCAGGTAGCAGAGGTGGAAGCGCAAGTCGTGGACGAGGCCAACTAATCCGTTATAATTGTGGAAAGGTAGGACACTTTGCCAGGGATTGTCCCAATCCTACAAGGAATTCCTAATGGTATTACAGACAGTTAGACCACGCAATTGAAGACTATCTGATCTTGATAGCAAAGATACAGGAGAAGCAGCCGACACCTACACAGAATGTGCAAAGGGTTAAGGCTGAACTATGAGACAAGGATCATAGTGTGAATGTGGTAACCCATAGTGGGATGGCCACCAAAGGGCCCAGGGAAAAGACTGCAACCGAACCTATAATCCAACAAGCAGTTACCAAGCAGAAAGGAGTGGATCTAAGAATGGAAAAAAAAATGTTGGTCGTTGTTCGCACAAACTCTATAGAGGCTACTTCGCAGCTTCCAAGAGGCCTCAAGGCAGGGGAAGAGGTCAAACCCTTTTTACAGGCATGTATGAAGTTGTTGCACAACCCAAAGGCTATAGAGAATCTTCAGGCATTAATCGATATTTGCGCAGCACGACCTAGTCTCCTCCCAGAAATCAAGGACGTACATAAAATATATAGATATAAGAAACACACTGGTAGGGAGATTCGGTTAACTGCGCGGATTGGTGATTACGAGATGGATCAGGTTATTTTGGACCTAGGGTCAAGTGTGAATTTATTACCTAAACAGATGTGGCAACGAATGGGGAAACCTAAGTTGGAATGGTCCACTATCCAGCTATGCATGGCCAATCAAAAAAAGATCATACCCTTGGGGAGACTATCAAATATCGTGGTAGATATCGTAAGGGTTAAGGTCCGGGCTGATTTTGAGGTCATTCAAATCATAGAGGATGCGGACCCCTACCTTGTGCTTCTAGGGTTGGATTGGGCCATATACATGGGAGGTATCATTAATTTAAATAAGAGAAGCATGGTGTTTGAGAATAACAGTAGCCGGGTGATAGTACCGTTAGACCCTGCGGAAGGCGAACGATACACAGAGCCAGTGCACAACGAAGAAAAGGTGGATTACATCTACAAATTAACTGCACAAAAAAAAAATTGGATCAACCCCATGGTGGATGGAATAATCTGCTAGGAAAAGGACAGTGAATGCTTCTCTGAATTAGACGGGGAAATAGAGAATTGGCAGAACCAGTTGCATAACATCTCCGCGCTGCGATATCTCCGGGTCACAACGGATTTCCATTGTGTTTCCTCTAAGGTAAGAGACCTACCTTACTTTGATGGTTCTGGTAATATTAAGGAATTTTTACGAGCATTTGAAGCTAAAGTTCCAAGGGAACGAAGGCTATGGGCCCTTAGGCTAGCCATGCGTGGAACACCTACGCGATGGTGGAAAACGCACGAAGGAGCGTTCCAGGATTGGGAGGAGTGTCGGGATATGATGATCTTATGATTCGAGGCCCCTGATAACGTACGAATCCAGACATTCCTTCGGCTAGAAAACCCAAGCGAATATCTATTCGCTTGGATCGAACAGTGGTGCGACAGGACTACAAAGGAATGGGTCCATCTATTTATTCATGATCTGGGACCACTCCCCACTGCATCGTATTTGGATGCAGAGCTACATCAGCACACCTGCCACTAGGAAACAATAAAAAGATGACTTTGTGAGGACGTTCGGACTGATCGAGGGGGATAGAAGCACTTGATGAAGCTCTGCAAGACACTGACACTGTGGAATGGGGTGAATCGCACCTATATGTTGCACCTGAAGTACCCACGTGGGAAACGCAAGTACTAAGTCTGGTCGATTACTATAGCCTAGCCCCAAAAAAGGGTAAGGATGATCCACAAGCTGCCTCTGACTTAGAATCGGAAGGGATGTGCATGATTACCAAGCTGCTTAGGCTGCGAATGGGTAGCATTGAGGCGCACCCTACGTTGTCTCAGATGGAGGAAACAGATACTCCTACAGCAAAGAAAAAACTATGTTCAATCCTCGGCCACGTAGGTTATTACAGGAAGTTCATTCGACAGTACACACTAATCACAACACCTCTATGAAACGTGCTTGCGAGGAAGGTTCAATTTTGTGGGGATGATGCATGTCGAAAGAACATGTCTTGGGTTTTAAATTACCTAGGGAACAAGCTTGCGTTGAGGAAGGATGCGCAGGAGGTGCAGGCATTTAGTCCAAGTGCAGCAGGTACGCTGAGTGGACACAAGGAACAGAAGATAGCCTTTGAAACAATAAAATATGGTGAAAAGGAAAAGTTACTATTCAATGGAGCCGGATGGAAATTAATGAGGAAATTCCTTGAGATTTTTTACCGTTTACATGATGGTAAGTTTCTGGTGAACTGTACCCTACCGTTTAATGACCATAGGCACTATAAAGTAGGAAGGATAGCTCAGAAAAGGGTTCCGTATCACTTCCATAACCCGTATGTATTTTCTTTATGCTTCACGATTCTCTAGGCCTATAGTGTTCTGTTCATGACTGATCAACCCACTCCCGCTGCCAATAGTCCCCTAGAATTTGGATTCCGTGTTTACGCTAGAGTGTTGGCTACTACCCTTGCGAAAGCTTCGACACCTACAGAGTCAGAAATCGTAGAAATCATGGAGATTCGGCCTGAGGGTGAAGAAATTGATAGGATAATTACGCTCTGGCTCCCTGCATGGAGAAGCACCAAAGGGACCAGCATGACAAAAGTGACCCCCCTATCAACCCCAAGGAGACCGCAAGACCAAGCTAGACGGGCTCAAACATGACGGCGAAAAGGGATACATAGCCACCACAGACTACCAAAATGGACGTCGAGGCCGAGACTCAGGTCAGTTCACAGCTAGACCTAAGCACGAAAGGGTTGAATGACAAAGATACCACCTCCCCCTAGGGTACGAAGCGGCTAGGCGAGCCTGCAAAAGGGCCCCGAAAGAATAAGCACGCCAAATGCAAGGAATATGATGAGATGGTCACACTATCTGACGGTGACCTCGAGCAAACCATGGACGCAGTTACACTGGCTACAGAGGATAATTGGGCAGCCATAGAGGAAAAACATAAGCTGGTGATCACCTCCATCCAGGCCAAGCTTCGCGCCCTCCAGCTAAAGACAGATACACTGCAGACCAGCATAATTCAGGTACGAACTCCCTTAGAAACTAGCAGTGCAGTGATAGCTACGGAAGAAAGTCGTATCTGCTCTTTGCCTAGCGCTGCCCTTGTAAGAAACCACTCCAAGAAGGTACAGGGATACAGTTGGATCTGGCTAAGCTACCCCACGAAGCATTACAGGGCCTCCACACCACCATGTTCGAGGAGATCCACCATCAAGACCATCAAGTATGCCAACAGCTCGGTATGGCCAAGTAGACCATTGTCCAGCAGAACGCAGAGGTGCTCCTCACTGTCTCGCAGTAGGCAAGGCTTGAAACAATGATCCACTAGCTTTGCATGGAGGTTACAAAAGAGATTCCGACTACAACCATGTCCCGAGCTAAAGTTGAAGGATTGGTTTCAGCGTTGAAGGTGTCCAGGACTGAAATACAGGTCATTAAGATGTTTCTGGAGCAGAAAATCACCGACTTACAGGCCAAATTATAGCATGAAATGCCTCCAGAGGTATGAGTCCAGCACGCTGTGTTGGTGACCGAAGCTACGAACACTATTACAAGGCAGATTGCTCAGGGCGCCCAATTTCTAGAGTTAGCCATGCAACTTTGGACCAAGGTCTAGCGCAATCCGGGCCTCCAAGAGATCAATTAGGACTTGAGGCAGAAGGAAGAATATTTTGAGCAGATCGAGGCTACACTGCCCACCTTGGTGCCTACACAGCAATTGGCACGTTTGAGGATCAACAACGCTCTCCAGGACGAGATTGAGGAACTCCGGCGCAAAAATCATGTCATTATGGAATGATTGAAGCCTTGGGCCATTGCAGCCTTCCATCTTTCACAAGATGTTGATGGTGCAGTCAAACGACTAAACCAAACACTAGAGAGTGTCACCATGGCAACAGAAGGACCGACGTCCTAGAAGCTTATGGACATTGCACAGAGCACTGTTGTTCATAGTCAAGAAGTGTTTCCCCCGCTGATAGCATCCATCAATGCACTACACACGTAGGTGAAGACCCCACCATCACAGTGACTCAGGACGAGTCACAAGATTGTGTTGGGGGACTGTTGGAATAGGGTCTCCTACAAAGCTGCGAATCTGGTCCATTTTGTATATTTTTTATTATATCTAGTTTAACACAGGGTTTTTGGGGTAGGTCAAAGCCCCTAATGCATTGTAAGTGGGTCAAGGGTAGAACAAGAGTCCACAAACCACGGTTTGCGGACCATTGGATGCATAGGCTAAAATATTATACGTAGTAGAACCTTTTTGAGTTGTAAGGTAGGAATGAATAAAGATTTATGATAAGTGCAAACTGTTAGATCTGGGATTGGGTTGTTGGGTTAGGACTCCTACTGGCTATGTGCGCGGAGATCCTTAGTCCTGTTGTGTGCGGACCCTGTTGGCTTTGTGCGTAGGTGGGTTTTGGGGTATGTAAGAGAATTTTTGATAAGTAATATATGTGAAGTATTGCGGAAGTCTGACACTGTTTGATCTATCTAGTTATGGTTATTATGGACTTAAATCATATGTGGTTCTGCGAATGATATGTGTTTATGAGCTACAAAATATCTGTGTTATGATAATTGTATCTGAAATCTGATTAAGTATGCTATGAATATAAGTGTTCTATGCTTATACTTGGAATTCTACATGTGGATGCGAGCCTATTATTTGAATATGGTAAAACTGTACTCTGGTTAATCATTGAAAGTCCTGCGAATGACCTCTCACTGCATAGATCTGATAGTTGTCGAATGGTTTGACTTACATTCTCTCTCTCTCAGGGTGCGGAAACTTGGTTCGATCACCCTCCCATATTGCTTCGGGTGAGACTTTGGCCTGTGCAAGCAAGTCACTACCGAAAGGGCCAATAGTATAGGGGTGTGTTGGCAAACCTTAACCTCCAAACCTGGGTCAGGACCCCCCGAGCTAACAACTTACAATCCCAAAATACCACCTGTGCACACAGCTAGTAGGATCCGCAAACAGTAGGATTGAGGACCTCCAGACATACAGCCAACAGGAGTCCTTACCCAGATAACCCGACAACAAATCTAACAATTCGTGCTTAGCATCAATCTCAATTCTTTTTTATCTCAAGACTCAAAAAGGTTCATCTATTTATATCGATTTAACCTACGCATCCAATGGTCTGCAAACTGTGGTTTTTAGACTCTTGGTCTACCCTTGACCCATTAAAATTCATTGGGGGCTTTGGCCCACCCCAAAGCCCCTGCTTTAGACTAAATAATACCAAAAATATACAAAAAAATGACAAAATTCACAGCTGTAGGAGACCCTGTTCCAACAAATTCCTTATGGGATTTTAAATGATCTATCAACAAAGTTAGAAGGTAAGACAATTGCAATCAAAATTGAAGTCATTGATTCCCAACTCAATTACAACCTTTTACTAGGTCAAGGTTGGCCCTATGTTATGTATGCAGTGGTCTCATCACTCTTCTGCATGATACTATTTCCTCATCAAGGGAAAATAGTGAAAGTAGACCAGTTAGCTTACTATACTTTGGACCCTAACACTACAAGTAATATACCTTTTTTGGGGAAAAATATTACTCCCTATGAATATTTTGGTGTCATTTTTCTCAAATATTCGTCACTCATGGGAAATTTCTCACTCCCTCCACCCAAATTTTCTTCTAACATTTTCCAGGTTAATATGATCTAATTAAGCACGATGGAATCTTCTGATTCATGGATTGTTCCTTTAGAATCTGAATTGAACTTGTATGGCAATGAGATTCCCTTAAGCCCATTTGAATTAGCTTATCAGGCATTTCAAATATTTTCTAATCAACCACCCTCTGAAATTTATCGATTGAATGCTATCATTGATGATTATTAACAATTATCTTGGTTAGAACCAATATCATTCCCTAATCCCTTCCATAAAATGTTTCCAATAGATGAAAGTATCATGGAAATTATGACTCTATATGAAATGTCATGGGACAATTATCATCATCGTTCATATTTTCTTCCTAACCATGAGAAAATTGAGAGTGATTTTTCTACCATATTTTTGCGTAAGATCGTAGAGAATCTTGAATGTCCTATGTCGATTCTTCAATATGAATCTGAAAATAATTTAGGAAATATATCTACAACCATTCCAATTAACATATTAGACAAATATGGAATTATAGATAACATTCATACAAGTGCTTCGTGCTCACTTGAAGAAATTCAAATGTACAAAGCCCTATTTCAAGAATTTATTAACATTTTTGCCTAGTCTTATGAGGAAACGCCAGGAGTTAACCATAGCATCGTTGTTCATGAAATTAAGACTTACTTGTATGCTAAAATGTCAAACAAACATTATATCTAGTGCATCCATGAAAGGATTCTTATATCAAAGCTAAGGTTGAGAAACTACTTAAAGCAAGTTTTATCTATCTTGTTCCCTTGACCGATTGGGTCTCCAATATTGTTTATGTTAACAAAAAACAAGGGAACATCAGGGTATGTGTAGGTTATAGGGATATTAATAAAGCTTGTCCCAAATAAAACTATCCTACCCCCTATATCAATCAAATCATTGATGATTGTGCTGGTAACGAAATATTTTCTTTCATGGATGGATTTTCCAGATACAACCAAATCAACATACATCTGATGATCAACATAAAACTACATTCATTTGTCCATGGGGAACTTTTTATTATCAGAAAATCCCATTTGGATTAAATAATTCCGGCACAAAATTTCAATAGTCCATGTCTTACGCTTTTCATGATATCAAGCATATTGTACAACCCTACTTCGATGATTTACCAGCTCATTCAATGAAACAGGAAAATCATCCAATGCATTTGAGAGCTATTTTTATAAGATGTAGACATTACAATATCCGCTTGAATCCTCACAAATGTGTTTTTTGTGTCAATCTATTCGATTTTTTTGACTTTTCATATCAAAATAAGGCATCCATGTCAATCCACTTAAGTAGAGGTGATTCTGAATCTTCTTCCTCCTTCCAACTTGTGCCAGCTCCAAAGTTTGCAATGGAAAGAAAACTTTTTATGTTGTTTCATCCCAAATATGTTGAGCTAACTAAAGGGTTTACTCGAATGTTGAAAAATGAAATCTCATTTACATGGGATGAAGTTATTCAATAATATTTTGATGCACTCAAACACGCGTTAACTCATACACCATTGTTTCATCTGCTTGATTATCATCAAGATTAATTTTGTATTTAGTTGCATCTGATGTCACCATTGGCATGGTTTTAGTTCAAGCATATGAGTCAAACAATGAACAATGATATATTATTTGAATATAAATCTTACGAAAACTGAATTAAAATATGCACATGTGGAATTGGCCTTGGCATCCATTCAAGTTGTTCAATGATTCTGTCACTACATTCTCTTACATAAAACAACAATGATTTTAGATTGCAACCCTATGGTTTGCATTCTTATGAGACAGTTGTGAGGAGGAAAATATTCTAAATGGATAGTTATCTTGCAATAATTTGATTTAGAAATTGAAAAATCTAAGTCCAAGAAATCATTGGTGTTTATCGAATTGTTATGTGACTTTCCCTATACTGAGACAGAAACCGTGGCATAGAATTTGCTTCTAGATGAATCAATTTTTCTTATCAGTGCTTTAGACCCTTGGTGTTGGTGTCTGGATATGAACAAAATTCAATCCTTTTCTCCACATAAATTATCAGCCCAAGGGCGTTAGTTATTTCAAGACTAATGGTAAAGTATATGCAGATACAAGCACATGGTCTGTTGTAGATCACAGGTTTAATCTATAACACACAAATCAATGTAACAACAATGAAATGAACTATAGAAATTAAAAGGGCATCCATAGAAATTAAATGTGACTGTAACAGCAGTAAATAAATCACACCAGAATACAACATTGCAAGGAAAAAAGGGAAAACGCAGCACCTGATCGGAAGAGTGGGCCCAACTCTCTAATCAGGGCTGCGGAAAACTCATGAATTACAGGAGAAAAAACAAGTTGTTGTGCATTAAATTAATGATAAAAGAGATTCATTGCAAGATCTATATGACAAAGGGCTTAACCCTGATTCACAGCCTGCAGGCCTCTTTATACAATTGTCCTGAAACCCCCTATTCCTCTCAGTAACTCCATCGTTACAAAAATACATCTTGTTACAATGGTAACCAAGTTGCCCAACAAGAAACTGTGAAAAGGCCTAATATAGCGCTAATACAAACAAGTTTGTTACGCTGTAACAGCAAATAAGGAAGACGCTGGAGATGATGGGTTATGCCTCGACTCGCGGCTGCAACGCTCCTTTTTTAGCCAAATCTGAAGAAATATCGGATTTAATAGGTAAAAAGGTAAAACCTCCATGAAAAATACTTCATTAATCAAATATCCCATGAAAGATAGGAAGAAGGGTTTTACCTCATGCATTTAAGAATAATAATGGTAGAAAGATATAGAAAAATAGGGTAAAATGGGAGAGGAAATTATACAAATCCGGTACCCAACATCTCCCCCCAAATAATCTATTTGCATGTCCTCATGCAGCTCGCCGTCTCCTCAGGTATGGGTTGGACCAACTGTGATCGGCATGAAGTTGTGTGAGGTCATATTCTACAGCCATTTTTGTTCCTGGTGGCTTATATCCTTCTGTCAAAACAACATCCTTCCACCAGTATAGATCAACGTTATATGTAGGAGCATACTGCTCAGCTGGAAATCAGAGAAGGGGAAATTGAAACCTTAATCCCATCCATCTAAACCCACAGGTATGAATGCATGCCACATAACGTGGCATTCTCTCTCAAGCATGTGCAAATTTGGGTGCTCCAAATGGTTCTCTTTCCCTGACGACTGAGGATGAAAACATCCATATTTTCTGACAATTGTCCAGTGCTTCCTTGCGAAACATCGTAATCTGGCTGACACATAGGTCAGCGCACCATTTCTGGGGTTCCATCATGTGTTCTTTATGGCCCTTAATATGTAAATATGTATAATTCTTTTTATAAATGTTTGAGGACTAACCATGCTCTCTTCTCATCATTAATGGCTTTATGACTTTATTTTCTTCAAATGTATCCCAGGCCTTTCTCAATTTAATTTGATTGATGGTGTAGGAGGTGAAAGCCCTTAAATGGATGTCCCCCATGAATGGAACGGAGTTAAAGGATTGATCATGCGTTAAGTAATACCCATGCATATAGAGCTCGCACATTAGGTGTTGTCCGATAATGTCATGAATTTTTAAAATACAGAGAAATTGAATGGGGTCCTCGATTTCGTACCAAATCTCCTTATATATACTTTCAAGACAAAAGAAAAGAAATTTTTCATGATGGAATAAGGCATATCTATGTGTAGGAGCTCTGCAGGCCATTACCTGTTGTGCCAGGGAGAACATCTTCTCCTTATCTATCTTCAAAAACTAAACTTGTTCTTCGAAATTCTCTATTATGGCCTTCTGTTTGGCCTGCTTCAGTCACACCTTTTATAATTGATCCATGTACCCTGTGACGACTCTGGTGGCCTGTTCTCGAACCCTAGCTATTTCCTTCTTATGGTCACTCACTGCAGACTGCCACTTCTGAATTTTAGCGGCCAATGCAAATTCTCGACCTTCAAACAACTCTTTGATCGGGCCAGTCTAGGTAGCTGCAGTGGAGACTTCAATATTTGGATTTATTTCCCTCCATTTGTATATTTTTACCTTCCTTTTCAATCGTGAAACTTGCTTCTTCAAATCTTGAACCTCCCTTTTTAGTCTCATGGTTTCACTGAACTGCAGTTGATACTTCTTCTTGAGAGGTAACCTTCTTTTCTCGCATTGTTCAACCCATTCCTGTTTAATAATGAATTTAGTTTCTGGGCCTATGACAGGCTCAGAAGGTAGAAGAATGCTACCAAAATTCTCTACAGCTTCTCTTGTCAAGCCCTTCTGGCTGGGCTCCCTATCTCCAAGGGCTTCTTCTTCTATGTTTCCTTTGGGAACTTCTATTGTCTAGTCGGTAATTTCATTGACCCTCCTGTGTTTCGATGTTTCCACAGGAACTCTATCTTCCTTGCGAGCCTCTAAGTGTTCTGGTTCGGTAGTGGCTGGGCCAATCTTAGCCGTGTCAACAAATTTATGTACTAGGGGAACAACTACTTCTTCCATTAACCGTTTGGGTGAGTGGAATCCCCTCACCCCTCTAGGCATCAAGGAATGGAACGGAGAACGATGAACAGACTCATCACTTTCATTTCCGGTTTGGACCGGGACTTCGTGCATTGCTACTTCAACCGAGGTCGATGCTAGTTCTTGTGGGGAAGCATCGATTCTGCGGCTTATTTCCCTTCTATCCTCCTGCCCTTTTCTCACTATTTCTTCTTCTCAGGTCAATACTGGTTCTTGTGGAATAGTATCGACCTCCTGGTTCATTCCTTCTTTACCTCCATGTTCCTCATGAATCACCTTTGTTTTCACAATCGGTACTGGTTCTTGAGGTCTAACATTGATTTCACAGTTGACTTATCTTGTTCTAGCTGAATTGGGGGTGGTTCTTGAGTAGCACCCCCACCTATGTCATTCATATTTATATGGGCAGGTGATGTTGTTTTTTGCAAAACAGCATCACTTGCCATTTCTCTATCCAAAATTTCACTTCTTTTTTCTTCATTGACAAAAGTCGACGACTATATAACGATATCGACTTCCTACACAATGTCCATCATTTCTTTCTCTGTGGGTTCTTCAAACAAGGCTGGTTCTTGTGTGGCAGCCTCGTCTATGCCACCAATTACCTCCTCCATTCTTATTTCTTCTTCTGCGAGCTTTTCAAGTGAGGCTGGTTCTTGTGTGGCAGCCTCGTCTATGCCACCAATTACCTCCTCCATTATTATTTCTTCTTCTGTGGGATTTTCAAGCGAGGCTAGTTCTTGTGTGGCAACCTCGACCGTGTCTCCAATTACCTCCTCCATTCTCGTCTCCTCAAGTTCCTCCTAATCAACCATCATCTCTTCTTCCTCGAGTTCCTCCTGATCAACTTCCATTTCCATTTCCTTGGGTTCCTCTTGATCAATTTCTTCTGAATTTTCTTCTTCTGCCAGAACAGCCCAAGAGGTTGGTTCCTCTTCTCTAGCAGCAATCAAGGCTGCTACCTCTTCTTCTGAGGACCCACAAAATTTTTCCCAAGAGACCCGAAGCCTGTTTATTACATGCATGACCAATAATCACACCAAACCATGATTGGAAAGTACTACCGGCATTCAGCCCGAACACCAAGAAGCCTGTGCCACATGTTGCAGTTGTTTCAAGAGGAAGAAGGGCATGTTTAGGGCATGCACCTGATCCTGCGGAAATCGGAGGTGCGTTATAATTTTAAAGTGATATTTGAACAGAGTTGAGGCCTAACCCTCGCAGGTAATGTATTTTATTATGAAACCTGCAACTTCATTCCAAGGATACGTTACCGTTCGGCACTCATATCCTCTTCCCATTTGAATTACACTTTCTCCTGCTTGTGAGAACAATTCGAGAAATTCTGGAAGAGAAACTCTCTGAGCAAACTATTGCTACCCCTGCTGTCTTAGCCTACTAACCTCTATGATTTCCTCTTCTGTGACAGGAACTTCCAGAACTCTAACCCGCGAATAATTATCCTCTAAATTGAGTGTGAATTCCATTGTGATACCTCCATCAAACCCCTGCAATCTGTCAAAGTAGGTATCCCACCCTGCGTCAACAAAGAATTGTCAAACCTCTAGATTGCTGCGAACTGAAACTGTGTTTTCAGGATCATGTTGCACAGCCAGCCCAACCATACTGTGGAGACTTGTAACAACATTTCCTGTAACGGCAAACTGTTGGGCAAGGTGGTGGGTACCAAATTCAGAGGAACAACATAGTGAAAATGGAAAGGTGGTAACGGTAAATACGACCGGTAACTCTCGAAAAATGAGAAAAATCATGAAAGAATATTGTAAGTGTGGTAAAATAGAAATAATTATTGTTCGTATAGGGTGGAAGAGACATCTTACAGATCCCAATATGATTTAAATGATGATACCACATATTGATGGGAATTGTAAGGTGTACCATGAGCAGATTGTCATACTTAATTTATGAGGCAATTATTACACTGTCCTTGACATGACGACACCCCCCCCCCCAACTTAAATTTTGTCGTCTGCGGCATTAAAATCTCCACATGGGATATTTAATTAAATCAGTAAAATTCACGTGGAGGCATACCTAACGGCCTACCTGGACGATGTGAGGATTGGTAGGATGACGACGCAGTAATGATGTGGATGGAGTAACAACATCGGTGTAACAGCATCGGAGTAACATCATTGGTGTAATAGCATCGAAGTAACAGCATCGGAGTAACAACATCGGTGTAACAGCATTGGTGTAATAGCATCTGAGTAACAGCATCTGAGTAACAACATTGGAGTAACAACAACGGAGTAATAGCAATGCGAGTAGTAGCATCCGGAGTAAAACAATGTGAGTAACAGCATCTGGTGTAACAGCATTTGAAGTAACAGTCGTGCGAGTAGCAGCATCCGGAGTAACAACATCTAGTGTAACAGCATTTGAAGTAACAGCAGTGCAAGTAACAACATATTGTGTAGCAGCAATGCGAGTAACAGCATCTGGTGTAACAGCATTTGAAGTAACATCAGTGCGAGTAACAGCATCCAGTGTAGCAACATCGATTAAGGAGTAACAACATCAGGTAGAAACATTTGGTGTAACAGCATCATGAGTAGCAGCAACCCAGTAACAGCACCATGAGTAGCAGCAACCGAGTAACAACACCATGAGTAGCAGCAACCGAGTAATAACACCATGAGTAGCAGCAACCGAGTAATAACACCACGAGTAGCAGCAATCACGTAACAGCACCATGAGTAGCAGCAACTGATGCTTTGGGAAATTTTTCTATGGTTTTACTCCTTAGTAGTAGCTCCTGCAAACAGACAAGAAAATAAAACATAATTCTTTATTCTTTATATATATATATACACAACAAGGGTGTAGAGGAATGATTCTCTGTGTTGATGACCTTCAAACCAGATTTCTCAGAGAATTGTTTAATAAAAGCATCCTTATAGGTTGGTCTATGGTATAGTCCCAGGCGATGTCCATTGACTATAAATGAAGCGTGTGTATCATCAATTGTGACTAGCCTGATTGTTCCATTATAAAATATAGCGTCCACCTCGTAAGGTCCCATCCAACGAGTGCAAAGCATCCCCTTAAAATCCTTAAAACGGGAGTCATAAAGTAGTGCCCAATCTCCACTTTGAAACACTTTATTTTTAATAAACTTATCGCACCATTTCATTCTCTGCTACTAGATAGCAGTAGTTCGTTGGACAGCCATTGAACGAATTTCATCAAATTCATTAAGTTGATCCAGTCGGTGTTTCTGAGCATCTGATAGATCCAACCCAACTTCCAGAGCTGTTCTGAGTGTACTTATTTCAAATTATATTAGGAAAAATAGGGATTTCCCATAAACCAACTCGAATGGTGAAAACCCAGTTGTATTCTGCCATGTTGTTCTCTATGCCCAAAGAGCTTCTAGGAGCTTCTAAGCCCAATCCTGATGATTTTATGCCACGGTTTTTGTCAAAAAAAAATCCAATGTCTTGTTTGTGCTTTCCACTTTTCCATTCACCTAGGGATGGTATGGAGATGTCACTCTATGCTTGACCCCATATTTTTTCATGAGATTTGCTATCTTGTGTGATGTGAATTGTGCTCCTCCATCTAAAACAATCTCTCTTGGAGTATCGTAACGAGAAAAAATTTCTTCAAATAGAAAATCTGAGACTACCTGCTCTATTGCTTTCGCAACAGCTTTGGCTTCCACCCACTTAGTCACATAATCAATACAGAAAAATATGTGGACTTTCTGCTGGGAGGGTGGGTTAAAGGGTCCAATGAATTCAATAGCCCATTTCTCAAAAGGCTTGAGGACTACCTGTGCCTGAAAATGCATTTCATTAGCTCGACCGGGCTGCCCCATAGATTGGCAACTATCACACCTCCTAACATAATTCTAAGCATCATGAAAAATGGAAGGCTAGTAATATCCCATTTGTAGCACCTTATGGCCTGTTATTTTTTCTGCAAAATTCCCTCCACAAGGGCCAGCATGGTCAGCTTTCAATAGCTCATAAATATCATCTTCAAGCACACAGCACTGGATCTTCTTATCTGCTCTTGTATGAAAAAGGTACCCTGCCATCCAAGAATATCGGGCACTGTGATGAATAATCTTTTGTTGTTCCCTGTATGAAAAATGAGGAGGCACTTTCCCTGTAGCAAGATAGTTAGCAATATCTGCATACGACAGAGGTTTAGTAGACACTGCAAAAAAATGTTCATCAGGAAAACTATCTTCTATAGGTGTGCATTCATCATTGTTATCCATTCTAGATAGGAAATCAGCTACTATGTTATCTTTTCCTGGATTATATACTATTGTAATATCAAATTCTTGAAGCAATAGTAACCATCTCGTAATACGGCCAGGAGTAATAGGTTTATTCATCAAATACCTGATTGTTGTGTGATCAGTATGGACAATAGTAGAATACCCAGTGATGTAGTGCCAGAAATTATTGACAGCGTAAATGATAGCTAAGAATTCTTTTTCTGTCACCGTATATTTTAGTTCAGAAGGAATTAAATTCTTGTTGACATATTAGATTGCATATGGTTTTTTGTCTACCTGTTGTCCTAAAACAGCCCCTAATGTTGTGTGAGAAGCATCAGTATGTATGTGAAACGGTAATGCCCAATCACGTCCTCAGAGGATTTGGGCCGTGCACACCAGCCCCTTAATCTTCATGAAAGCTATCCCATAGTCTTCAGTCCACAAGAATTCTACATCTTTTGTTAGCAATTGAAATAGTGGATGTGTTATTTTAGCAAAATTTTCTATAAAGCACCTGCAATAACTATCACAACCAATAAATCTACGTACCTGTGTGGGTGTTTTTGGTACCGGGAAGTGTAATATTACCTCTACTTTAGCCGGATCAACTTGAATTCTAGCGACTAAGAGAAAATTTCCCAATACTACTCCTTCTTCCCTCATCATATGGAATTTGACTGTACTCAAAGATACATGGGTCTATTTACATCTTCTGAGTACTTTCTCTAAATTTTCCAATCCTTCCTCAAATTAGTTTCCATATGGAGTAAAATCATCCATATAGATTTCAACACTATCATCCACCAAATCAGAAAAAATTCCCAAGATTTCCCTCTGGAAGGTAGCAGGAGCATTACACAGGCCAAATGGAAGGACCCTATATGCAAAGGTTCCCCAAGGACACGTGAAAGTTGTCTTATCTTGGTCTTCCAGGGCTATCTGGATCTGGTCATATCCGCTGAATCCATTTAGGAAGGAAAAGAACTTCTTTCCAGCCAAGGTGTCCAGGACTTGGTCAATGAATGGAAAAGGAAAATGGTCTTTTTGTGTTGCCTTATTTAGTTCCCTGTAATCTACATAGGTCTGCCATTTACCATTCTTTTTGGGAATGATAACTAGCGGGGATACCCATTGTCTATCTGAGATGGGATAAATGAATCCTACATCCAACAATTTTTGTAATTCTTCTTTAAGAATGTTTTTGAGAGTAGGATTCATCCTCCACTAAGGTTGTCTTACAGGGTGGCAGTCTTCCTTAATATAAATATGATGAGTGCATAGGCTGGCAGGGATACCCTTCATGTCAGTATAATCTCAGGAAAAATATTCCTGATGATCTTGAAGGACTTTCAAAAGTTGTTTGGTATGAGATTCAGACAGTTTCGGGTTGATATTAAGTGTTTTCCTTGGTTCAATCTCGATTGGAGTACTATCGTGGGATGAAGTTACAAGAATGTATTCAATTTCATCTTCTGGTTTAATGTTTTCCTGTGTCTCACAGCTCATAGCAGATTCTATAATATGTCGAGTTGAATCAGAAACAGAACTGGAATCATTAATGAAAGCATTAATGACATCATCTTCAGTTTCTGTTTTAAATTGAAGGGTCTGCCCAATAGTGAGAATTGGTCTAACATCTTCGTTTTCAGGTTTAGGCTCTTCCACAGATAGAGCTTTATGACCAGGTAATGATTTTTCAGATGGGCTTGGTTCCGCAGGAGGATAAAGCTTGAGATTCTTCATAACTGTCCCATTTGATATGATCATGTGCCCAAATCGGCATCCTATGTAGGCATCTGCAATTTCCAGCCAGGGTCTTCCTAGGATCAATGGGTGACCACCTACTGAAGATCGAGTTTGCAATATAAGGAGGTCCACAGGGTAATGCCATGAGTCTACTAAAATGATCACATCCTCTAATTTCCCTACTGGTTTAATTGTGGATCTGTCTACAAGTTCCAAGATAGTAGGGGTTGGTTTAATGTTTTCAAGTCCTAATGTGTTCATTGTTTCAATAGTAATAATGTTAATCGCCGCTCCCAAATCCACCAGCACGTTTGGCATTTCCACCCCATTAATCTGTACTATTAGAATCGGGTTCCCAGGGTCTTCGTATTTTACAAGCATGATTTTTCCTAACATGATATCAAATATTCTGCCCACTACATGAATGGTTAATGGATCCTTAAGTTTCCTCCCTGGTTTCTTTGAGCAGTATTCTTTCAGAGTTTTGCGTATATAGCTACATCCCTCATAGCTTGTAACAGGGGTATTTTAACAAAGAGATTTTGCAGCTCCTCTAGGAAGTCAAATTCTACTTGAAGGTTTGGTTTTCTCAAGGCCAATATTTCAGGATATGAAGGAGAAGTTAAATGACCTTGATTAGGAACAGCTTGGGGAGGTGTCTGATTGATTATGTTTTGATCTAAATTCTCCCTAACTATTCCTTGTGTTGGTTATGTATCTCCACCATCAAATTGTTCTATGATAATGGGTGAATTAGGTGCATTTACTACCCAGCTAGACCATAAATTTATTTCATTGAGCCCAATGGTAGAAATGTTGTAAGATGGCAGGTTCAGGGTGTCTGTTTGCTGGACCCCTTTGTTATTCGGATTTGGGTTAGGCTGGATAAGAAGATGGGGTGTAATAGTTGGGTTTCCTGGGGGTACATTAGAAGGCAACTGAAGTTACTGTTGAGGAATAGGCTGAGGAAAATTCCCAGTAGGAGGGGGTCCATGCCAGGTCTGATTCCATGAAGGATTCAGACTAGCTTAAGGAACCCATTGTTTCCAAGGGGGATACTGATATTGAGACCACATGGTTGAAAATGGTGCAGATTAGGGACCCATACTAAAATTGTTAAAGTACTGGCATGGGTCCTGAAATATACCTGGATTCACCGCCGGTGGTTGAGGTTACCATGGCTTCCTCTACCCCATAAATTACAGCTGGTCCACCGTGCTTTCTTCACTTGCTCCTTGTAAAACTGCTTTCAGCCCAGGCAAGGAAGTACATGCACTGGTTGTGTGAGTCTATTTGCAGATCGCGCAGACTTCCACTGTGTTCAGCGAACATTCCTTCAAAGGGTGTTTCTTTCTGCACTGAGGGCAGAATATGGCCATCATTTTTTCCAACTCAATATGCTTATGTTTTTCTTGTAGAGTGTCCATTTGGGCTGATAGTGTACTAAGAATATCAGTCCTTAGATTGTCCAATATATTTCCAATCTCTTCTTTTGTGACCCCTCCACTGGAAGTCTTCGATGACTAAATCCCCTATCCACTTCTTGCAGCTCCCTGTGAACACTTGATACAGTAATCACAGATAGTTTCGAAGTTTTCGTTCGAAATATCCCCTTTTCCCACTATATTCAGGAGTTGCAGAGAGTCTTCCCTGAGTGCTCTGAGAATAATGATCTTTAGAATGTCCTTGTCCAGGTCACTATGTCCAGACCTCTGCAATATGTATTTAAATCGTTCTACATATTCCTACATATTTTCATCCTCTTTCTGTGCAAATTTAAAAATTTCTTCCTTAATGTCACGGGACTTACAGTAATTTTTAATATGAATCTTGATCTAAAGTGTACGAAAAAATACCACTTTAGCTATGCATAACAAACAACCCTAACAACATAAATTACTGCTAATATCTTCAGATCTGCAATTAGATGATCAAGACAAATGCTGCAAAAATCTAGATATATGCATTAGAAGACATTAAACAGTAGAAAAATAAGATTTACTCCATAGATCCAATAGACAAGACAAGAATATATCCAATGACATTTTATATTAAGGGCACCTGGGAGGAAACCACAAGAGGGTGTTCCCTGTTCTCCTCAATGGGATGGGTTCTTGTAATTCCTCAGCACTTTAGATTTAGAATTCCTCTCTCTTGATGGTGTAGAAAACCCAGACAAAAATGGAAAAATATGGCTATGATAATGGATCAATATCCAGACCAAGAGTTGAGATCCAGAGTGATCTTTAGGCAACAAAAGGTGAAAAATGAATGGGAAAACCCTTCTATTTATAACAAAATATTGAGTTAGTCTAGAGATTGGTGAATAATTAAAATATTATTAACCAAATCTAGATCCAACCTTTATGGAATATTTTATTATATTTGTTGAAGGGAAAAGGAATTTGACTTGGTTCAAATCCCCTTATTTGTAAATAATAAATAAATAAATGATTTATTTATCATTTTAAGGATGTGATTAAGTAATAATAAATAAATAAATGGTTTATTTATTATTTTAAGGATATGGTTGAGTAATAATCAAATAAATAATGATTTATTTAATCATTCAAGGGTGAATTAGTCATATTTAACAAAGAATATAAATTATTCTTAGAAAATAATAAGATAAATAATTATTTATCTAATTAATTTCCTTGTTTTGGGTTAAATATAACTAGAAATATTAATTAAACTATTGTTTAACTAATTGTTTCTTGAGGAAAATCAAACAAATGTATATTTATTTAATATTTCCTTATGGGGTTTCCTGTTTAGACCATAAAAAACTTAATAAAGGTGGTTTACTAAGTTATTTTTCATAGTGAATGCGATTTTACTTGGGGTAAAATTGGTCTTACTTGGTGTACTTGGGTCCATCTAATAACAATGGATTAGATGACCAAAAAAGGGTGTAATATATTGCCCCCCAGTGTGTGAGCGTTAGGAGCTAATCATATGACCGAAGTACGTTGTAAGATCTCAATCACTAGACAACAAAGGGGAGGTCAAAGAGAGAGGATTGTAAGGTAGACCAAAGTGCTGGAAGAACTAGACTCTGAGGAGGTGACTTGCAGGTGCAACAAGTATTTTTGATGAGTAAGTACCTGCTATAGGCGGTAGGGGAGGCATACCTATGTCCGCCGAGGCAATAATACAAACAATATGGCGCCCGGAAAACCACGGAACGCAATAATAAAGCATATGCTAGCATGAGCCAGATATATAACATGATAATGAATCCCACATACATATTGTGCCTAGGATAATAGCCAGGGCTTGTACAACAATATCTGAGTTCATGAGATATAAATACAACCCAGATGCCCCTAAACATAGGAGATGGCTCTGAAAATCTGATTGATACATGCAAACAAAAAGGCGATGCAAGCGGCTGAAGGCCGACATCATCAAATGTATGGAGCTGCATCGAAGGCTAAAATGAATAGGTCGTTCGAGTGTGTGGGGGGCTACCTGTAGGGCCACCCCCTCATGAGGGTTGAGACATCACACACACACCTGGGAATCATCGATGTCAGCTGCTGCATCACTGAACCATCGAGTATACGGATCTCAATCATGCTGAAAAGAGCTGGAGCTGAGAAAAAATCAAGTCAAAGGGTAAGAAGGAGTCTCTTTGCGTGATCTGAGGCACCAAACAAGAGTGGAAGATGGAACCAAGGTACATCGCCCTCTAGACCTGTCTTCTGCAATGAATGAGCTGATGTCGACAGAAGGAGGTCTGCCACAGGTGAGGCAATAAGGGATCCTCAAATAAGGCACGAGAGAAAACAGTAGACTGACTAACAGACTGACACCAATGATGATGATGAAATGAGGGGGACTGAGTAGCGAACGGACGACTTCCCTTGTTAGAGCATAAATAGCATGAATGACCTGGCAGCGACTGACACAATTATCATGAGGGATAGGGGACAGTGAGACTCAATGCCATAATGTGCAACACGAGAGAGGGGCCAAGCAAGGAATGATGGAGGACTATAGTGGGATGAAAAGCGACACGGGATAGACTTCATGAATGTAATGATGACTCGACGTTGATGCTCTAAAAAACGGTGACTCGATGGTGCTGCCACATATGTAAAGGGTCCAATGGGGACCATAAAAGCATGAGTACAAGATGGTAATTCACGACGAAATTCGACACGAACATGGAAAAGTATGGAGGCAACATGGTGCCCCCAATACGAGTGTTTCAAGTGAAAAATCCGATTTTGAGGAGGGGCGAAGTGGCACTTGTTGGACAAAATGTGTCCTGGTGAAGTATCAAATCAAAAAATCTAATCGATACCCATTTGAGGGCTTGGTGAGATGTTTCCAATGGTATATATGGTTCGTTGAACTGAGCTATATTTTGGTCGTAGTAAGCGAAAGAAAAATTAGGGGTTTTCTTTTAATAAGGAATTTTCCTTCCAGATTCACTTATTTTTCGATGGAGCTGTGGTGAATGTTGTGAGGAGAGGAGGCCTTAAGGCTTGCGGCAGTTGTAGCAAATAAACTGACCATTGGAATTTGAGATCTTTCAGTTGTAGGTAAGAGGCCTAATCCTACTCTTTCATTCCAGTGGATTGAAAGTTCAGTTTTAGGTACTCAAAGCTCATGAACAGGCCAGGTCACACTTTTCGAGGTCTGTTCTGCGACCTGGGTAGCAGGTTCTGGGTAGAAAACTATGACCTGTCCCAGGAAATGACTTGAACAATGCGACCTATCAGAAAAAGGGGCTTTCAGTGTTGTTTTTGACTAAGATCTGGGATTTTTATGGTTGAGGGGCATAGGTGCCCCCAAGCATGTTGTGGACATGCCAAAATGTATTTATAAAAAGGGAAATCTAAACACATTTTAATGATGTGGTGCGCCATTTTTTTTCGGTATGGTTACGCAGTTTGAGAAAGGAAATAGATGATTACCAATATCTTTTTGTACTGCCTATATGAAACAAATGGATTTTAAGTTTCTAGGTTGGCATACATGGTGCTAATACCCCAAAGATAGTATTTGGGATAATGAACTGATGTTCTCCTAGAAAACCTATAGGTTGGTCAACCACAATTTCTATGAGACTGGGTTGTTGCTGAAAAATGAAGGAATGATGAGGGGTATCATTCCTAGAGTGATCTTGAAGTGATATGGGACTCTAGAAGTTCTTCTAGATGTGGAAGAATAATGGGACTAGAGTCGTCACAACTATATTCACTAGGAGAGTGTTGAAGAACTACTTCTCCTGGTCTCTCCAATATGAGTGCCCCTCTTACCCAAACATTGGGTGTCAATGTAATGGCCACACGGTGCATGTGGTTCGAATGCACGAGTTCGATGTAAGGGGGTAGATAAAGTCAGGAGTGGTCGCTACTTCCATAATGTCATCATCGTAATAGAAGATGGGGTGACTGATGGAAGAAAGACCACCTGACGCGACGAAACAACCTTAATCCTCATCATGAGAGGAGAGGTTCTTATGTGCATCGTCACAAGGGGTAGCGGGAGAGTGAGTAGACAAAGGATCCACCGATGTTGAGACTAGGGAGGGGGCTGAAGGGAGGTTAGGAAAAACATCAGGCAAGGTCTCATCGTGGACTTCCGACCAAGGCCCCGTTATCTCAACATCATAAGGGGAAAATTTAATGGGAGCATCTGTGTCCTTGGGTGTTGCCAAAGCAAGATGCGAAAATAAGGGAGCAGGTGACTCATGGCGCTTGGCCTTGAATTGGCGTAACGCTTCTAAAGAGGAATGATACTCTTCGAGGTGAGGACACAAGTGAGTGTAATGGCCATGGAAATCAAATAAAGCACAAGGGTGATTTGTGTGCAATGGTTTGAGTTTCGGGATTGAATCGGGTATAGTGACATATACCTCTGGGATATCAGATTTCGGAAATGACTCATTAAACATGGTGTTGAGATTGCAACAAGATGATGAGCTTAGTGGAAAGAAGTCGCCTTCACTAAGTGGGCCCACAGGCTATTTTTGGCGCAAAGTCTATTTTTAGACTATGTCTATTTTTAGACATATGGATCATGTTCTATGAGTTTTAGGATGCTATTTTTGGATGGTTGGTCAAGTCGGAAAAAATAGATGGACTTCTATTTTTAGACATATTGGGCGGAATCTATTTTTAGATTGCCAGTCTAAAAATAGATATGTCGAATATTATTAGCTCTTAATAATATTTGGACTCTAAACATTATCTTATTCTCTTGGAGCACTTCAGTTAAGTGCACAGATGTGGCACAGGAGCCGACAGAAGGAATTACGCTATTCCTGAGGGTTAAGTGGAGCTATTGCATGGATACTTCAGTTAGAACTCATGTGACAGAGTTTGGTGGAGTTGATTGAGGAAGTTAGTGGAGTTGTATTCAGTTTAACTAATCTAAACATAGTTGAGCTATTTGTATTCAGTTTAACTAATTGATACAATTAGTGAGACTAGTGTGAATTAATTATTAATTAATTCACTAATTATAAACTCATTAATCAACTAAATAATATATCAGTTAACTTCAGTGCATGGACAGTTTCAGTGGAGACCAGTGCAGAGATAGGTGAAAGAGCAGGTTAACTATCAGTTTTGACTATACTGTTGCATATTTGCAACAACCAGTGATTGGAGAAGCCAATGAGGATTGCGCGGTACAAGCCAAGTGGTTCGAATTTATTTATGAGCCATTCTTCAGCATTGATTACGCAAAAGAGGTTGGCTATCAGGTGGCAGAGATTGGAGCATGTGTTTTGCTAGATCTAGCTTGATTAGTGTGTAGCAATTGGAGGTTGTGCTGAGAGCTTGTGAGGAGATTTGTACAATGATTGTTACATGATCTCTATGACATATAATATATAGATAGTTGGGGGTTTTCAGCTTTAAGCTTTCCCATGAAATATTGTGTTCATATGTGTGATTGTTTATGGTTTTAATGTGTGCCTGCGATTGTTTTTATTTCCGCAAATAATGATCAATGATAGAAGAGATTTTGTATTATGCATGAAGTTAAAATAGTGTGTGATCAGGAGAATCTCGGTGAATAATATATCATTTATTCAAATTTCTACACATGGACTTGAGGTGAGGCAATTTTGGGCAAGTATGGGTGGCGTGGCCGACACCATCACACAAAGCACACTGGATGGTATGCTTTGGAGGCTGAGAGGGGGTAGGGTTTGTCAGGGTAGCCTTATCCGTTGATTCCCCCTTGTGAGATTTTCCCTTCTTACCCGAAGCAGTCTCAACAGGAGGTGGTTCCTGTTGAGGTGTTGTTGCAGTGGGAGAATTCATAGGGACTGGTTGAACCAGGGTCAAAGCAAGATAAGGTTTAGGTTGACCAAGCAGGGTAGCGGTTGGAGGATCGAGGTACCAGACGGGAATCCCAAGGGTCAGGTTAGGAAGAGAGAGGGTGGCCATAACAGGTACTGTGTACACTCCTGGTGGGGGAGCTAGGAACGGTATCTGACCAAAGGGGTAATGACCAGGCGGGATGGCACCAAGATGGTTGACGCTAGGAGGAACCATCCCAGGAGGGTAAAGGGGGTCATGAGTACCAACTAAAGGTGAAGGGCCAAGAGAAGAACGTTCAGAAGTATAATCAGAGGACATCAAAAATCTGATAATCAAGGGAACCAGATGGAAGAGATTGAGTGGCTACCTATCCTTCAGGTGGTTGGGTAGCCAAAAATCCCTGTTGAGGGAAAGTATTTGTAAGTACAGCCGGCTGACTAGGTGCAGGACTGGGAGGAATGGAAGGGATGGCTTGTTGTCCTCTCAATGTTGCTTGATATTCCCATAGTTGTCGCATTTGTGGCAGAAGAGGACAATCATGCGTATAATGACCATAAACACCACAACAAGAACAGGGCTTGCTCATACGAAGAGGCCTATCCTACTTGGGCTAAGTAGTGTTAGGATAATTACCTTGATTAGGTCCAGTATTACCAGAGGCAGCTTGATTTTGATTTCCTTTCCTCTTCCTTTTTTAGGTAGGAGGATTAGTCGCGCCCTGTTGTGCGTACACCTGCCCCGGAGGGGGTGGTGGTTGCTGTTGCGAGGGTTGAGAAGGCAAGGGAGGAGGAGGTGCTAATGCTGTAGGAGTTGGAGCACCAAGATGTGGATACATATTATAAGGAGGTTGGGTAGAAGTGTGGTAAATAAGAGGTTGGGAAAAAGGAGGAGGCATGCCGTATCCTGGATACCTGCTACCGAGAGGGGAAAGAGTGTCGAAGGACCTGGCCCCTCCCTGAGAGAAACCATAGCCCATGGGAGGTTGATCATACGAATTAAAGAGAGCTCCAACAAGACCATCGGTGGTGTGAGATGCCCCGGTGCGTTGGCACCACTAGGTTTGGGAAGATCAGGTAGGACGGTATAAACATAACCTGATTGAGTGTAGATCAAGTCATATTTTAACGCAATTTGGAGAGCAACTTCTTCGGTTTGAGGAAATTGTGATGCGACATCTTTCCTGATAGGTGGCAAGAGAGTCCTAAGGAACCAGTCCATGTAGACATGGTCTTCGAAATTAGGGGCTCGACATAGGCTCCTTCTTCTCCGCCATTCCTGAACATGTTCAGATAGACGGGTCGCAGATGATTGAAGGAAAGAGGTCAAGAGCTTAGTACCAGTGTCATAATGAAGGGAAAGCTAGAAATAAGACAAAAAATATTGGGCCAGAGTCGCAAATTTGGTATAAGAGGAAGGGGCCTGATCAACATGCCACTTAGAAGCTTCACCTATAAGCGTTCGTTGGAACAATCGCAGATGAACAGAGTCATCGGTAATGGAATTAGATGAACACCACATGTGGAAAGATTGAATATGATTTGAAGGATCCTCTCCAGCAATACCTTCAAACTTTGGGATGTCTAAAGGGAGCTTGGTTGGCATAGCAGGCCACTTAGCGTCATGGTGTATAGGGTCGTTTATCAACTAGTCGAAATCAGGGAGGCTAAGGCCTGCCATGAAAGGGAGAAGGGTGCAACCGAGGTAGTGTCTGTTGCGGTCCCACTAGTGGTATTCCTGGTGGGAGGGTGAGGTTACCACCAGTGTTAGGTCCTGCACAAGACATGGTGAAGGTGACAGGGGGAGAACCGAAGGCGTAACGGGTAGGAGAACCCAAAGGACCAGAAGAAGAGTCAGAGTGCGGACTCGGTTGAGGAATAACTCGAATCCTTTATGGAGGAGTAAGTCTCCCTACCGGAAAATGAGGATGAAGGCCAAGAAGTCTTCAATATGAACACATTGGTGGCACAATGGTGATGACACAAACATGGCACAAAGGAAAAAGAGACCGACAAGGACAAGGAGGTGCAGGATCAACCAATTACAATCTCGACACAAGGGCAGAGAGGTGCAGGATCAATTGATTTCAATGTTTTAGAGTCTTTTATTGGCGGTGTTAACCAAGCCCTTTTTCGCTTAGGGTGTGTGTGTAAAAGTGTGTAAATTTTAATTTTTAAACCCAGACATTTGTAGAGAAAAAAGAAAAAGTGTGTTGTATAGCTGTAAATAAACCTGCAAATGCCAGTATATAGGTCTGCAAAACAGAAAATAAACAGTTGATAATGCACCAATCTAAACCCAAGGAGGCGTGTCTCTCAAAAAATAGTCTATAGGTGAGTAAAAAAAACTAATTTAAACACACTAAAACAGGCTAATATATCTAGGTTCAAGAGGGACAGAAATCTAAAAGACAAAATCTGCTGGAAAGTGGTGCAGAAAATAGCAACAAATCAGAGGAAAATTGTTGTAACAAGAGGTGGCGAAAAGCTATCTCCAGGAGGGAAGCGGAGTGCACCCTAAAGGAAAACCCAAACAAAGCTAGATGAGGTGATTTGGATGGATAACAAGCTGATCTGAAGTGGATCTAAAGATGAGGTATCAGATCTGAAAAAAATATCTGAAGACTCAGAAATTTCAGACAACCTGCAACAGCAAACACTTTTCCACAAAAAGTGGAGGGTACTGAAGCCCTAGGGGGCTAGATTTCCACTTAGTTGAGCAAAACATAACAAGTACAGGTCCAAAATGGGCGGAGACGGAGGTCAAACAACCCTGAATAGAGGCTCAACAAAACCCAGAAAACTTTCAGAAAAATCCCTATAGAAAGTCTAGGTCGCAGTTTTTGACCTGTTTTCAGCAGAGGTCACACTTTTTGGGCTATAAAGTGCGCCCTGGAGGTCCAGGAAATAGGTTTTGGGTAGAAAAGTGCGACCTACACTTCCGGCACTCTCGGCGGCAGGTTTCAAAAAAATTTGTCGTCTCAGCTGCAGCTGATGTCTGTCACCTGCACAATGGGTCTGAAAACACACGGAAGTTGGAATTTTTATCGTTTTAGGGTTTTATGGGTTAAAAACAACATCAAGAATAAGAAAAACAAGGGGCTGAAGAGAAATCCTATGGTTTGAAGCAGCTGGATATGCAAGGATCAGAAAAAACGACAGCGGTCGTAATGGTAAACCTGTGTGGAGTCGCGAGTTGTTAGTATGAATCTTGATTCAAAGTGTACGAAAAACGACCACTTTAGCTGCGCATAACAAACAGCCCTAACAGCAGAAATGACTTCTAATATCTTCAGATCTGCAATTAGATGATCAAGAAAAATGCTGCAAAAATCTAGATCTATGCATTAGAAGACATTAAACAGTAGAAAAATAAGATTTAATCCATAGATCCAGTAGACAAGACAAGAATATATCCAATGAAATTTTATATTAAGGGCATCTGGGAGGAAAACACAAGAGGGTGCTCCTTGTTCTCCTCAATGGGATGGGTTCTTGTAAGTCCTCAGCACTTCAAATTTAGAATTCCTCTCTCTTGATGGTGTAGAAAGCCCAGAAAAAAATGGAAAAATATGGCTATGATAATGGATCAATAGCCAGACCAAGAGTTGAGATCCAGAGTGATCTTTAGGCAACAAAAGGTGAAAAATGAATGGGAAAACCCTTCTATTTATAAAAAAATATTGAGTTAGTCTAGAGATTGGTGCATAATTAAAATATTATTAACCAAATCTAGATCCAACTTTTATGGAATATTTTATTATATTTGTTGGAGGGAAAAGGAATTTGACTTGGTTCAAAACCCCTTATTTGTAAATAATAAATAAATAAATGATTTATTTATCATTTTAAGGATGTGATTAAGTAATAATAAACAAATAAATTATTTATTTATTATTTTAAGGATATGGTTGAGTAATAATCAAATAAATGATGATTTATTTAATTATTTAAGGGTGAATTAGTCATATTTAACAAAGAATATCAATTATTCTTAGAAAATAATAAGATAAATAATTATTTATCTAATTAATTTCCTTGTTTTGGGTTAAATATAACCAGAAATATTAATTAAACTACTGTTTAACTAATTATTTCTTGAGGAAAATCAAACAAATGTATATTTATTTAATATTTCCTTATGGGGTTTCCTGTTTAGACCATAAACAACTTAATAAAGGTGGTTTACTAAGTCATTTTTCATAGTGAATGCGATTTTACTTGGGGTAAAATTGGTCTTACTTGGTGTACTTGGGCCCATCTAATAACAATGGATTAGATGACCAAAAAATGGTGTAACAGTAATCTTGGTATTTCTCCAAGAAAGCTTCTTTCATTCCATGAGGTAATCATACTCCCTCCTAGACCCATGAACCATCTCAAGGTTTTTCCCTTTAGGGTAGCAAGAAATATCTTCAATTTCTAGGCATTGAAAATATAATCATATCCGCGACAAAAAATATCAAACTCAAAAAGGAACATATCAGGGTCTTTAGAAGAGAGCCCATGAAAACTAGGCAGGGTTGTTAAAGGTATGGGTCTCATTGGTGCATCACCTGTAACGTTTCCTATGGGAAAATCAATGGAGGAACTTACAGGTGCCATAAATACCCTCCAATACTCACTTGGAATTTTGATTGGTTTTGCAACCGGTATATAGAGTGATTCAACCATAGAAGGTTGCACCACACTCCCCTGGTCCCTTGGTGACTCAAAGTATTTCAAAATTTTCTTTACCAGATCAGAATCATTTAATTCAACAACGAGAATTTTTAAAGCACTTCCCTTGTCCCTTGGGGATGAAAACCCTTTTTGAGGTTCTTCTTCCTAGTTAGAGTTGCTCGATTCTTCTAATTCCCTGCTTGCCACTTCTTCCCCTTCTTCCACTGATAATGATATATCCTCCATTAATACCCTATTTCTTAAAACTTTTGTTATAGACAGAACACGTTCTGGTACCGTGGATGGCACTGGTTGCTTCATAGACTACCCTTCGGACTTCGTATGGGTTCTAACCCTAACAACAGCACAGGATGATGCCTCAGATCTATATTTTTCAATAATTCCTTGAATGTATGTCTTCCGTCCCAGATCCTTCCCTTTATTTGGGGGTCTTCCTTTGCCCCTCTTATTCAGATCCTTGTTCATACAAATTGTGAAGAGGGTTCATAAAAAAAAAATCAGCAATCGCTCAAGACCCGGAGTAGGACAGATAGCTTCCTCCCCGGGACAAGAGAATAAATTCAAACATACAATGAAAAAAAGAAAAATCGAAGTTCAGGACCTAAATCAGAGTAATAACATACCCTCCCCAAGATGAGAAATTAGCTCCTAAAAGAAAAAAACAAGAAATAAAAACAGAAAAATTGAACTATGCCAAGGAATTAGGACAAGGTTACAAAATACCTTCCCCAAGGTGAGGGATTAATTTTTAATGAGAGAAAAAAAACATAACAAAACAAAAAGAAAAAGGAAAAAAATAGCATGCTATGCTCAGGGCTTGGAGCAAGGTAATAAAATCCCTCCCCAAGATGAGAGATCAATTCTACATAAAACAAAATAATAATAATAATAAAATAGGAAAGAAAGAAAACAAAAAGAAAACACAAAAAACTTACGCTTAGGACTTGAATATGGGCAATAAATTCCCTCCTCAAGACGAGAGATCAGCCGTGAGATGTGTTGCAGATCCTGTTCTTGCACCTGTTAGCCTTTCTCGGCAATGGCGCCAAAATGTTGGTGTCTGGATATGAACAAAATTCAATCCTTTTCTCCACATAAATTATAAACCCGAGGGTGTTAGTTATTTCAAGACTTACAGAAAATTATATGTAGATACAAGCACATGGTCTGATGTAGATCACAGGTTTAATCTATAACACACAAATCATTGTAACAACAATGAAATGAACTGCAGAAATTAAAAGGGCATCCACAGCAATTAAACGTGACTGTAACAGCAGTAAAGAAATCACACTAGAACACAACACTGCAAGGAAAAAAGGGAAAACACAGTACCTAATCAGAAGAGTGGGCCCAAATCTCTGACCAGGGTTGTAGCAAACTCACAAATTACAGGAGAAATAGCAAGTTGTTGTGCATTCAATTAATGATAAAATAGATTCGTTACAAGATCTATATGACAAAGGGCTTAACCCTGATTCATAGCCCACAGGCCTCTTTATACAATTGTCCTGAAACCCCTGATTCCTCTCAGCAACACCATCATTACAAAAATACATCTTGTTAAAATGGCAACCAAGTTGCCCAACAAGAAACCGTGAAAAGGCCTAAGAGAGCACTGATACAAACAATTCTACTACACTATAACAACAAATAATGAAGATGCTAGAGATGATGGGTTGTGCTCGACTCGCGGCCGCAACACTCCTGTTTTAGCCAGATCTGAAGAAATATCAGAGTTAATAGGTAAAAAGGTAAAACCTCCATGACAAATACTTCATTAATCAAATATCCCATGAAATATAGGAAGAAGGGTTTTACCTCATGCGTTTAAGAATAATAATGGTAGAAAGAGATAGAAAAATAGGGTAAAATGGGAGAGGAAAGTAGACAAATCTGGTACCCAACACTTGGTATGGAAATATTATCATGTATCTTCAAAATCAAACTTTTCAGCCAGAATTATCTTGAACCAATCGTCATCATATTCGGTACCAATCCCAACAATACAATATTGTTGGTGATACACTTTACTGTCATGGTATTGATTCCATATTTAGACAATGTTTGAATCATGAGAAAACCGAAAAGGCATTGAGTGACTGTCATACTGGAGCTTATGTAGGTTATATGTCCAGATTTTCCACTTCCAAAAAAACATTTTGTGTTTGGTATTTCTGGCCTTCGATGTTCAAATATTATATAATTGAAGTCCAAAAGTGCCACAATTGCCAAATTTACCATCTCAAAATGCCTGCACCTCCAACTCCTCCTCACCCAATCATTGTTGTCAATCCTTTTGCAAAATGGGGCATCGATTTCATTACTTGAAACCCTCACTCGACTGAGGGGAATGGGTATATTATCCTAGTTGTGGATTATTTTAAAAAATGAGCCAAGGGGATGCCTGCATATAACGATGATGGCGAAACTAAATCCTTTTTCATATTCAATCATGTGATTGTCAGGTTCGGTTTTCCACAAGCCATTTTCACGAACCATGGTAGCCATTTTCGAAATTTTATGATGACGAGACTTACTACAAAGCTAGGATTACATCATGATAGTTCAACTCCATATTACGCGGAAGAAAATGGCCAAGTAGAAGTCGTTAATAATGTTTTGACTACTATGATTAAATGGATTGTCATAATTCATAAGCGAAATTTGCATCTGATGTTTTTTCCAGCCTTGTGGGCATAACGTACCTCAGCAAAAAAATCAACCGATTTTACTCCCTTCCCGCTGGTTTACGGTCTGGAAGCAGTCTTTCCTATTGAATGTGAAATCTCGTCATTAAAACTGGAAATCAAGTTATACCAACCACTTCTGTAGAGGAGGAACATTTTTTATACTTAGCACGACTAGATGAGACTCACCGTAAGGCTGCATTAGCTAGTGAGACTCATAAGAAATCAGTTAAGGAACATTTTTATCAAAATGTAAATCCTCTTTTATATTCAAAAGGTGACCTAGTATTGGTTTATGATCAAGAGCATGATAAATTAGGTGTCGGTAAATTTGAGCCAATGTGGCATGGTCCTTATATTGTAAAACGTGTACTTGCAAAAGGGGTTGATGAGCTAGTTGATTATGACGACATTTATTTAGGAAAGACAATAAATGGTCTTCACCTAAATAAACACTACGCTTAATTCACTTTGTGAATACTTTGTACATTATTGTATCATATTTTTTACGAGTGTGTGGAAATTTTAGCATATTTTAACGATTTTATACTACTTCTCCTACTTATCTTATATTACACTTGATTGGCAGATGTCGACGCTCCCTCAAACTTACATCGGCTTTGTCGATGACACTATTCGTATTACTCAAAATTTGTCTTCCATAGCTTGGGTTATTTATTCACCCACTGATGAGTTAGTTAGTATTCATGGAATATGCCTTGGTCGAACAATGAATAACATCGTAGTATAGTGTCATTATTGAGTTGTTTTCTCATGTTATTTCATTTGGTATTTGCCAATTGATCATTAGGTTAGATTCTTAATTCATAGTATTACATTTAAACAATTTCTATTCAGTAAGAAGTTCCACAATGTTAATGATGTTTTTGCGGGTTCGTCTCTTGGAGAGAGAGTTTGATTATATTGAATATCAACACATTCCAAGACATTTAAACAAATTAATCGATACATTGGCTAATTATGTGTTAAATCGACATTTGTAACATTTGTAAGAAAGAAAAAAAATATTCATCCACATATTGTACAAGATAAACTGAGATAATAGTAGTATTTTTCATTAATCAAATTGTTTGTAAAAAGTGCGGCTTTACAAAATGTCATCCAAAACATATGAGGCCTGTGGCCTTTATTATCCAAACATGTTGATATATCAAAAAACATAATCTAGCCCTATGGATAGAAACTAAGCATGGTGATCATGGTAGCAGACGATGGCACGAGCTACTCGTCATAGCAAGTGATTGATCATTCCAAGAACTCCCACGGTATGCCTCTATTAGTGAAGAGGATAATCATCAATTCTAGAGTGTGTGATGTCTAGATTCAACCTCTCCAAGTTGTGCTCGAACTTAGTTAAAGCCTCTGTTGCATCGGGTTTTGGTACCATAAGAGGTGTTGGATAATCACCATGTCTTTCAAACCAACGTAATGTTGTTGGTCTGACCAAGCCCACATCTGCATGATTATTTCAGATTATTAGCCTTGGATGTGAAACCAAAAAAAATGAAAATACAAAACAACCAAAATGTGAAAATTTTACCTATGTCACCCCATTGCATTCCTGATAGAAGTGAGATATCTGTATTTCCAATGGAATCCATGCCTACATATGGAAAGTCCTTGATCATGAGGATCTGGCGTTCCAACCACCAAAAAAACTAAGTGTATCTCAAAACTGGGCCATCACCACCTTCGCGGCATGCCATCAACGAAACCCATTGTAGCATATGAGGATATTGAGGTCCTCTTGCATCTATAGATACTTGTTGTGAAGCAAGAAGGGGAATCCTCTCCAAATAAAATGAGATCACAGTGGAACCATACCCAAATTTTTTGATTTTGACAGTCTTTTCTCTAGTTAGTTTCTCTTTTATATTGGCAACAACCCCCTCACACCAGTTGAAAATGGTAGGCCGCGAACACTCCACTCAAATATGCATTTGGGCCTTATTAAGAAAATGAAGCATTGCACTTCCACACAATCATGAAATAGTGAAGGCAACAGTTCTCAATGGAAGCCTCTCAATAGATTTGATCTCAATCCATCCATCTTTAAGTTGGGACCCTTGAAAAGAATTTTGTGTTACGTAAGTTGTTGTTTCTCCACGTGGTTTGTGCCCATATAAAGAGATATCAATCTCACAGCGTGAAAGCCTAGTCAAAAAATAGATATCATTTGCATCTATGGTAACTATTTGGTCCCCTATTTTCCTGAACATTGCATTCTCTTACTATCCATGTCAGAAAATCTAATTGAGCCTTCATGCCTGGGATTATGAACAATTTATATAGACCACAATCTTTCAAGTCCTATAGTGTTGTTGGGTCATGTAAAGCTTCTGCATCTTGAACCTCATGTTCTATTTCCCTCCACTCCATTTTTGCAAGTCAAAATCCTGAAAATAACAGTAGAGGAGGACTAGAAAATAATGTGATATTTTTCGCAAAAATATTTGGGTGTTTTATTATTTTTTCAAAACCCTTGGCATTGTGTGTGGCTATCTTTTATAAACAGAGCGCATTTGCGCAGTTTCCATGAAGAAAAACCATCTAAATCATGTTTTTCAGTTTAACAAAAAGAGTCGGGGTACAAAAACCCAATGAAGGGTAACTTCACACCCCCGAGGGAGAAATTTAAATTCATAAAACCCCCCAAAAATGTCGAATATATGGTGAAATACAAAATAAAAGAAATCAAAATGAAGATAACAGAAAAATAAAAATATCTTACCTGGAGAAAACAGTTCATGATTTGGTCCATCGGTTTGGTCAGAATCTGCCTCTAAATTTTTTGGTAAAAATGCCCTCTCAATGGCTCTCAAATGATAAAAACACAAATGGTAAAAATATTTTTACTTTTTGGATTTTTTTAGGATTTTTAGGCTAATTAAAATATTATTTTTTGCCTTTAACCTTTAAAAATTCAAAATTTTAATGTTTTTATTATATTTTTGAGCAGTTAAGATAACTTTTTGAGTTTAAATGTGAAGAACACAGGTTTAATTATAAAGATGAATCATTTTGGTGATGAGTAAAATTTTATCACCTGATGCAATGAGTGCTAAGTGGACTATTCAAAAATCATGAGAAATTTTTCTATTACGACTACCTCTCATGGAAATGGTCATAGATTAATGACTTACTTAACGTAGTTGAATCCCAAAAAATGATATATTTTATCACTTTTTTGGGTTTTTAAAAATTATGAAAAAGAGAAATTTGGAGTTCTCTTTTAATCCCTTTTCACACTCCCTAAACATGAAAATATCGTTGTGTATTTGAGTATTCAAACTCGAAAAAGTAAATAAATATTCGTCTATTCAGTATAAGTTTAACCTTTTCCAAATTGAACTAGACTATTTACTAAAAAGGTATATGTTGACTAATCAAGGTCAAAAGAGTTTTCTCCTACATTACCCTTTTTCAAGCCTAAGAGACTAAATTCATGCAAAAGGACATTTCGAAGTTTACTTACTTTAATTTCTTCGGGCTCATTGAACTTTACGTTGAAAGAACTGAATGAGTTTTATTTTTCTTCTCTTTTAAAACTCTTTAAATATGAAAATGACATCGAGTTATCCCTTCATTGGACTCGTAAAATGAAAACAGTACAATACTTGTCAAACATGACGAGACCAAAACACTCCTTCCTAGGGTTCGTTAAAAATACTTTGAAGGACTCATCTGAAGGATGAGGTTACATGACAAGTATATGATATCCTCCTCAAGATTGCACAAAAATAAAGAGGAACTTGCCAGTAATGGTGGGGCGTAAATGGGAAGAAATGTTTATTTTTGTATTACGAAAGGAAGTATGTCACCCTTGAACATGAAACTCTATCACCTCTGTGTCTGGGTTGGGAAACCCATTTGTCTCACAACTATTCAAACCTTATTGAATTCTTTAGTTGGTTTTGGGTATTAATTTTGAGTCAAATGTTTCCAATTCAAAATGTCATGTCATCAATATGTTCAAGAGAATTCCAACCTTAGCTAAAATTACCTTGCAATTTGTAGCCTTAAATTGTGTCAGCCATCCCTGAGTCAGTCCTGGAACACTCCAAATTTGTTCTTCAAAAACGTGACATGAGTTTCGTGTCATAGGCCCTCCTACGACGGGTTTCTTCCTATCGAATTCAGCTCATTATCTAGGAATTTGATCTAGAAACCCTTCTTCAGTACCTTAGAGCTTGCATGCCCGAATGACATATTTCTCACCTTCGATGACAGGTTCTCATAATTGAGATTCAATCAAATTATTCTAAGAGTATTTGACTTCAATATATATTTTCACACTACATAGATTGTACTAGAATTACCTTGAGAACCATTGTCATTATTGGTGATTTCTCTCACACTGGTTAATGGATCACATCATTGAATGGTAATCGAATGGTTTCTACCATGTTCGACTTAGAGATATTCACTCACATGGTCAGATTCGTACTATAGATCAATAGAGATGAATACCAAGACCCTGGATATAGTTTCATAAATGTAGGTTGTGTGGAGTTATATTTTCATGATTGTACAAATAGATCCATATTCGATGGTTGCATCCATAGTGTGTCTATTGTTGACATGGATCTTTGTGTATTTCCCTACTAATTCTGTTGTGAAACTAGCTCCAAAAATAGAAGAAAAGAGATATCAATGCCTTGTAAATCAACCACTTCGAGGGGGAAACCTCCAATACATTACATAAATGAACAATTCTTGGATGATACAAATGACCAAAACCTCTTTCTATATATAGGAGTCCATGGGGCCACAATATAATCCTAGCCAACCTAACAATAATAATGTAAGGGCACAATAATAACAATATTGGGGGTACGGGGGTAGAATAATAACAATAATGGGGGCTACACTCACATAATAACGGAATACACTAGTAATATAGAGACCTAACATGCCCCTCTCCTTCAAACAAGTGTTGTCCTCAACGCTTGTTTATTTCTTGATGATTTTGTATAAAATTCTCATCCTCCCATGTGAAATCCTCAATGGGAACATTCTTCCACTTACTGAGATACTCTGAAATTGATTGATTTTTTACTTGTCGAGTTCTTGTTTCTGTAACTGCTTTATAATTTCTTTCGCTGTGATGTCGATCTTCCTGTTGTTTCATTTGATTCAACACCAAAGTTAGGTCATCCTTTGAGAGTTGGAGAACTTGTTGTTGATGCCCGATGTCATATTTCACTACTTCATTATCCATATTATCTTTTATTTTATCCTTAAAATTTTCCAACTTAGCCTTCATTTTTTCTTCTAAACCATCTATGTCTTCTTTGCTTGGTCTTTGTAAGATCGAAATTTGTTGCACTTGGTACCGTAATTTTGATATCTCATATTGCAATTCTTCCTCTTCATGAGTCATAGTATAGCTTTCTAAGGGCTTAATGAATATGGAATTATTTTTAGGAGGAATTTTAGAACCCAATACTGAAATATATGCTCAATAGGCCCTTGGAATCACTTCAAACTGATTTTTTACACAAGACTTATGCAATTCATAAACAAATACACACATTTTTCTTGATTTTGAGGAGCGCGATATTGAAACTGAATTATCTCTGTTATTTTGCATCTTCAATATCTGAAATTTGGCCCTAAGGTACACCTATGAATCCTCTTTCTAATGCCACAGGTTTGACCTGATTTGGATTCTTCAAGACAAAGTTATGTCCAATCTCCCACAATGACCTAATTATGGACTAGTTCAATAGAGTGAACTTGTACGACTTGCCACGTGTCACTTTTTCCTCCTTCGACTCTAAAATTGATAGAAAAGAAACTAAAGTTCGTGTACTTGCAGCCACTTTTTACAGAATCCCAATCTGTTTCTCAGAGAGAGAGTTATGATGTTTTTCCCACGGTTATCTCTTTGAGATGAAATTCGGGAGCCTAAAACAATCCTAACTTTCACAAATCATATCTCCCAAAAAATTGCAAACCAAGATCTGAAATTTTTATGGGAGTTTCCTCAGGATTTCAGATTCTCTCTAGGAAAATTTCAGCTTCTGAACCCTTGCAGAAACAAATTTATAGCTAAATTCCGAGATGACCTATTTAGGTTAAATTCAGGAGCCTGCAAAAATCCCCAACTTCCACATATCATATCTCCGAAAATATTGTGAACCAAGATCTAAAATTTTGTGACAATGTTCCTCAGGATTTTGGCTTTGTGCTCTAAGACTTTTAGCTTCTGAACCTTTTTAGAAAACAATTTATAGTGAAAATTCCACGATGACCTGTTTTGAGCAGCGAAACACTAGAATCCAAAGCTCTGATACCAAATGTTGTGAAACCAGCTCCAAAAATAGAAGAAAAGAGAGATCAACGCCTTAGAAATCAGCCACTTCGAGGGGGAAACCTCCAATAAATTACATAAATGAACAATTCTTGGATGATACAAATGACCAAAACCTCCTTCTATATATAGGAGTCCATGGGGCCACAATATAATCCTAGCCAACCTAACAATAATAATGTAAGGGCACAATAATAACAATATTGGTGTTACAGGGGTACAACGATAACAATAAGGGGGATACACTAACATAATAAGGGACTGCACTATTAATATAGGGACCTAACAAATTCATTGAGTTATTTTTACTCTGAGTATGGGAATGCCTACCTCAGTGCTGATTAGATGTTTTATTGTAAACCTTGATTGATTGTTTCAGGTCTCCAACCATGGTATCTAATCAGAAAATTTGGCATGATAAAGCACTTCATTCCTCAAACATCTTTTCTAAATTTTCACTTTAGGGGGGAATGTTTTACACATAATTTTGTGACCATGGAAAATGACCGTCAATATGGATCTTTTTTTATCCATCAGTGTGTTCCAAATCATTCCCTTGCAAGGCTAGAAGCTAAAAAATCCTAAAGGAAATTATAATTATGGATTACAAGGTCCAAAAAACCTATTTTTGAGTACCTTCGTGGTTCCCTAGCCAAGTTTTGTGCATACGAATATTTGACCATTATACCTAGCGCAAAATTGTGCTTTGTCTTCCACTATAAACTGTGCACATGAATCAACGAAATTAAAAATAAAAAGTGAAATCTAGGAGCTTTGTTGGGAACATATTTCCTAACTCAAAGGTTCGATTTGATGCTTATTCAAGCCTGATCCCTTTGTTCATGGAGATAATTCCCATTCTTTATGTACCCTAATCCCACCTTTTTAGGGTCTCATCCTTGAGATGAGGATCTAAAACCTCCTCCCTTTAGCCTATAAATCAAACACATACCAGAGGGTTAGAGGGGACTACTAAAGGTAAACATATGTTGTTGAAATGGGGCTAGAAGGCTTGTCATCCAAGGAGAATATTGGAGATCATTGGAAGGAGCCATAATTCATAAAGGCCAAGGTTGTGTAACTCCTTCATTCTTGAGATTAATACAAAAGAGTTTTTCTTCCCACTGTATTGTTCAATGAAGTTGATATATTGTGTATTTTCTTCCATTTTTCCATTGATAATGATATTAGGTACTAGTTTCCTTGATCACTAGTATGATTTGTATTTAATAATTATCTATCATATGCCTTTTATATTTTTTTCTTACTATGTCTCTAGATTCTAATCATTTAGGAGTTTCATTAAACCATAACGAGGATCTTCATCGGTCATTTCATTTGAAAGTTATGGATTCCATCTTTTACCATTATTTTTTATGATTCAATAGGAATGAACTTAGGGAAATATTTTCTTGCTTGTTTGTTTGTTACTAGAGTCAATCATTGAATCTAGGGAAATTTCTTTTGTCCGCATAAGCAGTTAGTCTACCACAACACTAACAATTAGTTAGAATAGCATGCATTGTTACATTCTCTAGAAGAGTCTTTATTTTTGTGGCATCGTGAAAGGAAGCATGGCATCATGAAAGGAAACATATGATAGTATAAGAATTACAATCTACATGATCAAATTTCTTTGGAAGAATTCATATAGCTAACAAGAATGAGAAGACTTAGACCATCTTGCAGATCATTTTTTATCCAACTATTTTCTAACATAATGTTAGAGGTAGTCATCCTGCACAAAGGATCATCAATGTCCTCCAATAAGAATCAGCATTTATGGAAGGTTCTTTAAAAGAAGCATTATGACTTAACTATGTTCCATTTAGTATGGAAACAAGTATCTTGAAGGATGAAGGGATCATGATGGTCAAGTTGCAGTTTTAGAGACATACTTGAAGTCTTTCTTCTCTTAAGGGAAGCTTATCTTCGATAAGGATAGAATCAAGCTCATTCAAGGGAAGGATGGCTAGATGGTTATACAAAATAAAAAGTATGCATGACATTAGTAACTCTTCTCTATAAATTAGAATTCATGTCTACAAGAATGTTACAGAAATATTTGGTTATAAGAATGTACTTAGTAACATAAGCATAAGAGTTCTTCCATGTGGTTACTCGATGCTTGGAAGAAGTTTTGGTATGCTTTGGAATGGCTAGAGATCAAGACTCTTCCACAAGATGGCATGACTTAGACATGATGATATTTATCAACATCAAATATGGTCTCTAGAAGAAAGAAAGAGAATTGATAGTAACATATCCAAGGAAGAATATATTATAGATTATTGATTAGTTCATTCCATGGGAACTTTTGATTAAAATTGAAACCATGGAGAAGGATTCTTGTAAAATATGGAGAGAGATCATTAGGAAGGATGTTGGTCTCTGATATCTTGACAAAAGGCCATCATGTTGAGTTAAGTATGATATTAATGTTTTGGTATTGGTTATCTAGTTGGTATATGTTTTTTCTACCTTGAAGAATGTTGCAGAAATACATCATGGTAGTTGAGGCTTGTTAGTATGAATCTTAATTCCAATCGTACGAAAAAAGACCACTTTAGCTGTGCATAACAAACAGCCCTAACAGCAAAAATGGTTGCTAATATCCTCAGTTCTATAGTTAGGTGATCAAGATAAATGCTACAAAAATCTAGATCTATGAATTAGAAGACATTAAATAGTAGAAAAAACAAGATTTACTCCATGCATCCAATAGACAAGACAAGAATATATTGAATGAATTTTGTATTAATGGCGCCTGGGAGGAAAACACAAGAGGGTGTTCCCTGTTCTCCTCAATGGGATGGGTTCTTGTAAATCCTCAGCACTTCAGATCTAAAATTCCTCTCTCTTGATGGTGTAGAAAACCCAGACAAAAATGGTAGCAAAATATGTCTATGATGGTGGATCAATAGTCAGACCAAAATTATAGATCTAGAGTGATCTTTAGGCAACAAAAGGTGATAAATGAATGGGAAAACCCTTCTATTTATAACAAAATATTGAGTTAGTCTAGATATTGGTGCATAATTAAAATATTATTAACCAAATCAAGATCCAACTTTTATGGAATATTTTATTATATTTGTTGGAGGGAAAAGGAATTTGACTTGGGTCAAATCCCTTTATTTGTAAATAATAAATAAATAAACGATTTATTTATCATTTTAAGGATGTGGTTGAGTAACAATCAAACAAATAATGATTTATTTAATTATTTAAGGGTGATTTAGTCATATTTAACAAATAATATTATTTAAATAAGGTTTAAATAATTATTCTTAGAAAATAATAAGATAAATAATGATTTATCTAATTAATTTTCTTGTTTTGGGTTAAATATAACCAGGAATATTAATTAAACTGATGTTTAACTGATTATTCCTTGGGGAAAATCAAACAAATGTATATTTATTTATATTTCCTCATGGGGTTTCCTGTTTAGACCATAAACAACTTAATAAAGGTGGTTTACTAAGTTATTTTCATAGTGAAAGCAATTTTACTTAGGGTAAAATTGGTCTTACATGGTGTACTTGGGTCCATCTAATGATAATAGGTTAGATGACCAAAAAATGGTGTAACATATTGGCCCCCAACGTGTGAGCGTTAGGAGCTAATTGTATAACCGAAGTACGTTGTAAGAACTCAAACACTAGACATCAAAGGGGAAGTCAAAGAGAGAGAAGTATAAGGCAGGCCAAAATGCTGAAAGAACTAGACCCTGAGGAGGCGCGACTTATAGGTGCGACAAGTCTCTTTGATGAGTAAGTACCTATGCAATAGGCGGCGGGGGAGGCATACCTATGCCCGCCGAGGCAAAGTACAAACAATAAGGTGTCCAGTAAACCACGGAATTGGCCAATATGGTACATGCTGGCATAAACATGAGCCAGATAAACAACACGATAATGAATCCCACATACATATTGTGCCTAGGATAACAACCAGGACTTGTAAAATAATATTTGAGTACATGAGATATAAATGCAACCTAGATGCCCCTGAAAACAGGAAAGGGCTCTAAAAATCTGACTGATATATGCAAGCAAAAAGGTGATGTAAGCGGCTAAGGCCAACATCATCAAATGTATGGAGCTGCATCAAAGGTTATGATGAAGAGGTCATCCGCGTATGTGGGGGGCTACCTGTAGGGCCACCCCCTCATGAGGGCTGAGACATCTCACACACACCCGGGCATCACCGATATCAACTGCTGCATCACTGAACCATCAAGTATACGGATCTCGATCATGCTAAAAGGAGATGGAGCTAAGAAACAATCAAGTAAAAGGGAAATAAGGAGTCCCTTTTCTTGATTTGAGGCACTGAACAAGAGTGGAAGCTAGAACCAAGGTACACCGCCCTCTAGACCTATCTTCTGGAATGAATGAGCTGATGTTGACAGAAGGAGGTCCGCCATAAGTGAGGCAATAAGGGATCCTCAACTAAGGCACAAGAGAAAATAGTAGAGCGACTGACAGACTGACACCAATGATGATGATGGAATGGGGGGTACTGAGTAGCGAATGGACGACTTCCCTTCTTAGAGCATAAAGGGCATGGATGACCTGGCAGCGACTGACACAATATCATGAGGGATAGGGGACAGTGGGACTGAAGGCCATAATGTGCGACACGAGAGAGGGACCAAGCACTAAAGGATGGATGACTATAACGGGATTCAAAGGGACTCAGGATGGACTCCATGAATGCAATGATGACTCAACTCGGATGCTCTAAACAAGGGTGACTCGATGGTGCTACCACATATAAAAGGTCCAATGGGGACTATAAAAACATGAGTACAAGATGGTAACTCACAACGAAAGTCGACATGAGCATGGAAAAGTATGGGGGAAAAGTGGTACCCCTCAGTACGAGTGTTGCAAGTGAAGAAATTTGATTTTGAGGAGGGGTGAAGTGACGCTTCTTGGAAAAAATGTGTCCTCATGAAGTATAAAATCACTAAAAACTAACAGATACCCATTTTAGGGCTCGGTGAGAGCTTTCCAATGGTACAAACGGTTTGGTAAACGGGGCTACGGTTGGGTCGCAGCAGGTGAAAGAAAAAATGGGGGTTTCTCTTTTAATAAGGAATTTTCCCTCCAAATTCACTCATTTGCATGTGGAGCTGTGGTGAATGTAGAGAGGAGAGAAGGCCCTAAATCTTGTGGCAATCGTAGCAGACAAACCAACCGTTGGAATCGAGATCCGTCAGTTGCAGGTAAGAGGCCTAACTCTACTCTTTCTTTTCAGTGGATTAAAAGTTTAGATTAGGTCCCCAGGGCTCAGGAACAGACCCCTACTCCTCCTCACAGCCGAGTCGCACTTTTTGGGGCAAAAAGTGCAACCTGGGTAGCATTTTTTGAGCAAAAAACTGCAACCTATCCCAAGTTTGGGCCTGAAAAGTGCGACCTATCAAGGAGGGGTTTTCCAGTGCTATTTTTTGGCTGAGTACTGGGTTTTTATGATGAGATATAGCCTTTCGTATCTTTATTCTGACAAATATGATGGTTTTGTGTAGATATGGTAGAATTACTGATCAACTAGAGAGAAAGAGACCTGGGCGCATTATGGTCAGAGATTCGGGAGGATCAGGGTGTCCGCAGTGCATTGGTCATGTTTAGGGTTCTGAATTTTGTGGAGAACCCTTTGATGAGAGCTAGAGAGCCCTTATTGGCTCGGATTGTCAGCTATTGGGACGCGTACCATGAGGTATTTATAGTGCAGGGGAACTAGATCGAGTTGACAGTCCAGGATATATATTTTCTGACTGGTCTCCCACCACTTGGGATGGTAGGGAATACTCAGCCAGTATTACTGTGGGGGCGGAATATCATAGAGTTTGTAGAGCACCATTTTCGACCAGGTCTCCAAGTCAAGGGGACTCAGATACCCATCAGGGATTTGGAGAGGTTAGAGACCCGTGCTGTGGCCACAACGGTGCTGCGGATCCTGGGCAACTAGGCACTTAATCACATGACTGGAGGGTAGATGATGTTGGTGGATAGTGTTTTGAGTGGGACCTACTATGGGTGGGCCCAGATGATGTTGTCGTTGTTGAAACGAAAGTTGTCGTTGTGCAAGTGGCAACTGAACCATGACTGTGCATATGGTATAGTTTTGTGCTCGTTCTTCTTTGAGAAGATTTCGACACTTCGAGCTCGCATACAGCTCCAAGATGGGGGCTTGAGAGAGCCTAGGATGCGTTGGTGGGGCCGACTACTGTGCAAAGGAGGAGGTGGGGCGGTTGGACGGGTGTTCCAACCCGAGTTCTTTTCTCATTGGGATTAGATGCCACTGTATATAGATGACTATCCCTATAGTGGGATGAGTTATTGTGGGGACCCGGATGTGCCACTGCCGCCTGGTCAGATATGGGGGCCTAATGGTAAGTGACAAATTGCTAATATTTTATGTGCATGTAAAGGTCTAGAATATTGTATGTGGTACTGGTTCTTTCACTTTTGGTATGTAGATACAGCACCAGTAAAATCGGTCTGATATATGGGGTGACCTACAGTATCGGGGGACCGCAGGACCTAGTGGAGTGAGGTCACAACAAAATGAGGATGCAGCAACCCTCCTGGAGGATATCTGTCATAGATGTGAGAGGCTTCTGACCAGTGTTTCAGAGCGCAGTTGGCAGGACTTAGATGACCAGTACATAGAGCCATGTATTGGTCTACCCTCTGAGTGGCGAGGGGTCATGCGACGCATGGCGATGGCTGGATAGGGTATGCGTGATCTATGAGCTGCGGGAGCAGAGCCATTGGCTCAGGATCTTCCAGATAGTGATTAGTGTGTAGGGGTAGGTGGTGCCCCCAGTTTTGAGTTTTTTAACATGCTATGGATGGACTCTAAAACATTTTATACGACACATATTATGGATATGCATCGTTTTTATATTTTTATGTTATTGTCTTGTGTTAAATGCGTGTGCTAAATGTCAATCTAGAATATTGTTTGGAATTTTATCTACATAGTGATTTTGTGCTCTAGGTACATGACTGAATGTAAATATTTCAAATTCACGCTTCAAAAGCTTCACTCGTAAATATCTTCTAAAAAGGATAGGATTATGCACACGATAGACACCATTTAATTGCATGACAAGAAGCAGGGAATCTAAATGAACATGAAGGTGTAGGATGCAATGTGAAAGGGCATCAGCTAATAAACCTTGTACTGCATCATATTCGGCCTGGTTATTGGTAGCAGTACCAATGCATGCCCCATTCGAGAGAACAAGGGAGTGCAAGGGGGTAAAAATGGCCCAACCTGCCGAGGCTAGATTCTTGGAGTAGCGACTTGCACCATCAGCAAAACCGATATAAGGTGTGGATGGTAGGTCCATATGAAATGTTCCATAAGAAAATAAATGGAAGGATGATGAAAAATGCTGGCAACCTGAGTGCAAAGTAGAAATCGAACGCACTTCGCGGGAGGGAGTGATCTGGGTCAAATGTCTACTACTCACACGCCGACAGTGAGGTAGAGTGTGGGAGCTACCGGAGGCGTAACTTGTGTTGAGATCACGAAAGTCACCATGGGCATGGGTGGTGCTATCTCGTTGATGGGCGGGAAAGATGAAGTCAGGGGTGAACAGGGCTTCCATGATGTCATCATCGCAATAGAAGATGGAGTGACTGGAGGAAGGGAGACCACATGACGCGGCGAAGCTACCTTTCTCATCATCATGAGAGAAAGGTTCACATGCGCATCATCACGGGGGATGAAGAAAGAACAAGAAAATAAGGGATCCACTGATGTTGAGCCCAGGGTGATCGCTGAAGGGAGGTCAAGCGAAACAACAGGGGAAGATTCAGAGGGAGCTTCCACCCAAGGTCTCATGGATGATGAAAGGTAGAGGATGGTGGCCGCAGGCTCCTTCATCTCGACATTAGGAGGGGGGATGTCAATGGGAGCAGGTAAATCCTCAGTCTGGCCTACAGCACACTACGCAAGTACAAGAGAGGAGGATTGGTTTTGTTTAATCTCGTATTCCCGAACTACCTCTAAAGAGGCACGGTAATGCGTAAGGCGGGGACAATGGTGAGATTAATGGCCATGGAGATCACACAACGCACAAGGTTGGTTAGTGTGAATATTTTTAGGATACTTGGCTGCAGTCGAGGAAGAAACATAGGCTTTAGGGACTGCAAACTCAAGGAACGCAACTTTAACCATGGGCTTGATACGGGGCAGTTCAGGACAGTTATGGGTGGCATGTCCGACGACATCACACAAAGCATAGGGCTTTGCAGGCGGGGGAGGTGTAGGGTCTATCGGGTTAGCCTTGTCCTTGGAGGCCCTCTTGCGAGCTTTTCCCTTCTTACTCGAAGCGGTCGCAATAGGAGGTGGTTTCTGTTGAGGTGGTTGAGGCACTATTGCAGCGGGAGAAGTCATGGGGACCGGTTGAACCAGGGTCAAAGCAAGGTAAGGTTTGGGTTGACCTGGCAGGGTAGCATCTGGAGGATCAAGGTACCAAACGGGAATCCCAAGGGTCAAGTTAGGAAGAGAGAGGGTGGCCATGACAGGTTCCGTATAGACTCCTGGTGGGGGATCTAGGAACGGTATCTAACCAGAGGGGTAATGGCCAGGCGGGATGGCTCCTAAATGGTTAAGGCCTGGAGGAACCGTTCTAGGAGGGTAAAGAGGCTCATGAGTACCAGCTGAAGGGCCAAGAGGAGAAGGTCCAGAAGGCTGAATCGAAGGGCTAGGAGAAGGCTACGGAGGGTGAGGAGGCTGTTAACTAGCCGAGGTGGGCCGCTTGAGGGCAGTCCAATACGATTGCATCATGCAAATATTCGATGAGTTGGGATCAGAGACAGGAGGAGGAAGACCAGGGAATGTACCAAGCAGTGAGGAATATTTGTAGACTCCAAGTGAAACACTAGTCAAAGGATTGATGGTTTTCTTGTTGGCCACCGAAGAGATAGTGGACTCAGGGGAGGTCTAAGACTTCGGTTCGTAATATGTCAACTGGTCAATGGTGACTATCTTTCCATTATGAGGAAAGGACATCTTACGGTGGACCGCGAAAGGGACAACAGACATCACATAAGTGTAGCTACGACCAAATAGAATGTTGTAGTCTAAGGGGGCATCTATGACTTCTATGTCAACGCAAATAGTCTTGCCCGCAAGAGTAATAGGACAATTACGGAATAAGCCAATGGGCTTGGAGACGTGGCCATCCCACGCTCAGAGAGTGATCATGGAAGGAGCCAACTCAGGTGATCCGAGTTGCTTCCAAACCGAATCGGACATCACGCAGGTGTATGCCCCCTCATCAATAATGCACCGGGAAATGTTAGCGTTCCTGATCTTGACTGGGATTTGGAAGGCGATGAAAGCAGGGAGAGGAGGATGTTCTGACCGGTCAACATCAAAGACAATCAATCGATCTTTGGAAGGATCTACAGCACACACGGAAGATAGTAGATCTTTTCGTTGTGAAGGACATGACTAGAGGAGTTCCGGCATTGAAATGGCAGCAGGGGATTATGCCAAATCATCGACTATGCTATACGAATGGGCAGCTTTTCCAGAAGCACCATTTCAGTGCAGTGGTCCCTTAGGGATCTTGGTATGAACCTCCACCCTAGGCTGATGGATCTGCAAGGGACCCTTAGGTGTCAAAAGAGGCCCCGTAGAGACCGAAGGAGGTGGCTCGGGGACAGACGTAGCGGGGGGCTTGTTGTACTGACGGGACCAAGTCTGAAGATTGATGTCTACGATTAAAGTTTGATTAGATTTCATCATGATAATTTGGTAATCGAGGGTACCAGATGAAAGAGGTTGAGTGGCCACCTGACCTTCAGGTGGTTAGGTAGCCACAAATCCTTGTGGAGGGAAAGGATTAGTAAGCACAGCCGGCTGGCTAGGCGCAGCACTGGGAGGGACGGAAGGGGAGGCTTGGTGTCCTTTCAATGTTGCTTGAGACTCCCATAGCTTTCGCATCTGTGGAAAAAGAGGAAAATCATGCATGTAATGGCCATGAACACTACAACATGAACAAGTTTTGTTCATGCGAATAGGCATGTCCTGCTTGGGCTGAGTGCCCTATTTCAGGTTCATAGTGTTAGAAGCATTACCTTTATTAGGTCCAATATTACCAGGGATAGCTTGATTTTGAGTGTCTTTCCTCTTATTTTTTGAGGGAAGAGGATAAGTCGTGCTCTGTTGTGCATGCACCTGCCCCCAAGGGGGCGATGGTTGCTGTTGTGGGGGTTGAGAAGGCAAGGGAGGAGGAGGTGCTAATGCTAGAGGAGCTAGAGCACCAGGCTGTGGATACGCATAATAAGGAGGTGGGGTAATAGTGTGGTAAACAGGAGGTTGGGAAAAAATAGGAGGCATGCCATATCCTGGATACGTGCTACCGGGAGGGGAAAAAGTGCAGGAGGTCTTGGCCCCCCCTTGCGGAAAATGAGAGCCCATGGGAGGTTGAGCAATGATGACAACACAAACAAGAAAAAACAGACCGACAAGGGCAGGGAGGTGCAGGATCAACTGATTTCAATGTCGAAACAAGGGCAGAGAGGTGCAGGATCAATTGATTTCAATGTTTTAGATTCTTTGCTTGGTGGTGCTAACCAAGCCCTTTTTCGCTTAGGGTGTGTGTGTAAAAGTGTGTAAATTTTAATTTTTAAACCCAGACATTTGCAGAAAAAAGAAAAAGTGTGTTTTATGGTTGTAAATAAACCTGCAAATGACAGTATATAGGCCTGCAAACGCAGAAAATAAATAGCTAATAATGCAATAATCTAAACCCAAGGAGGCAGGTCTCTCGACAACTAGTCTATAGGTGAGTAAAAAACTAAGAAAAACACACTAAAGAAGCTAATAGATCTAAGGTCAAGAGGGACAGGGATCTAAAAGACAAGATCTGCTGGAAAGTGGTGTAAAAAACAAAAACAAATCAGAGGAAAAATTGTTGTAAAAGAGGTGGCGAAAGGCTGTCTCCTGAAGGGAAACGGAGTGAACCCTAGAGGAAAACCCAAAAAAATCTAGATGAGGTGATTTGGATGGATAAAAAGCTGATCTGAAGTGGATCTGAAGGTGAGGTATTAGATCTGAAAAAATGGCTGAAGACTCTGAAATTTCAGACAACCTGCAACAGAAAAAACTCTTCCACAAAAAGTGGAGGGTATTGAAGCCCTAGGGGGATAAGTTCCCACTTATTTGAGAAAAATAGAACAATTACAGGTCCAAAACAGGCAGAGACGGAGGTCAGACAACCCTGTGCAGGGGCTCAGACAAACCCAAAAAACTTTCATAAAAATCCCTGCAAAAAGTCCAGGTCGCAGTTTCTGACCTGTTTTCAACAGAGGTCACAGTTTTTGGGATGAAATGTGCATCTTGAGGATCCAGGTCACGGGTTTTGGGCCAAAAAGTGCAACCTGCACTTCCAGCACTCTCAACATAAGATTTCAGAAAAAGTTGTCGTCTCAGTTGCAGCTGATGTCTATCACCTGTGCAATAGGTACGAAAACACACAGAAGTTAGAATTTTAATCATTTTAGGGTTTTATAAGTTAAAAACAACATCAAGAAAAGAAAAAACAAGGGGCTGAAGAGAAATCATAGGGTTTGAAGTAGCTGGATATGCAAGGATCAGAAAAACGACAGCGGTCGTAATCGTAAACCCGTGTGGAGTTGCCAGTTGTTGGTATGAATCTTAATTCCAAACATACGAAAAAATACCACTTTAGTTGTGCATAAAAAATAGCCCTAACAGCAAAGATGGCTGCTAATATCCTCAGATCGGCAGTTAGGTGATCAACATAAATGCTGCAAAAATCTAGATCTATGCATTAGAAGACATTAAACAGTAGAAAAAACAAGATTTACTCCATGCATCCAATAGACAAGACAAGAATATATTGAATGAATTTTGTATTAATGGCACCTTGGAGGAAAACGGAAGAGGTGTTCCCTGTTCTCCTCAATGGGATAGGTTCTTGTAAGTCCTCAACACTTCAGATCTAAAATTCCTCTCTCTTGATGGTGTAGAAAACCCAGACAAAAATGGTAGAAAAATATGACTATGATGATGGATCAATAGTCAAACCAAAATTATAGATCCAGAGTGATATTTAGGCAACAAAAGGTGATAGATGAATGGGAAAACCCTTCTATTTATAACAAAATATTGAGTTAGTCTAGATATTGGTGCATAATTAAAGTATTATTAACCAAATCAAGATCCAACGTTTATGGAATATTTTATTATATTTTTTGGAGGGAAAAGGAATTTGACTTGGGTCAAATCCTTTTATTTGTAAATAATAAATAAATAAATGATTTATTTATCATTTTAAGGATGTGGTTGACTAATAATCAAATAAATAATGATTTATTTAATTATTTAAGGGTGATTTAGTCATATTTAACAAATAATATTATTTAAATAAGGTTTAAATAATTATTATTAGAAAATAATAAGATAAATAATGATTTATCTAATTAATTTCCTTGTTTTGGATTAAATATAACTAGGAATATTAATTAAATTGTTGTTTAACTAATTATTCCTTGAGGAAAATCAAACAAATGTATATTTATTTAATATTTCCTCATGGGTTTTCCTGTTTAGACCATAAACAACTTAATAAAGATGGTTTACTAAGTTATTTTCATAGTGAAAGCAATTTTACTTAGGGTAAAATTGGTCTTACATGGTGTACTTGGGTCCATCTAATGATAATAGGTTAGATGACCAAAAAATGGTGTAACAAGGCTAGCACAACTTTTTGTTTTGAACTCAATTCAATATGTACATAGATTGACTGGATGGATTTGGTAATCCTTGGAGGATTATATGGCTAATATGTCTATATCATCTTGGGATTGAAAGGTAGCAGTACAAAAATAAAACTTGATGTTTGTGTATTTGATGACAATGAAAATATCTTCCATGATTAAAGGAAGTTATGAATAGCTATATTTTGATTAGCTCAATATAATTCCTTCATTGATGATGACTAGAGGAAAGAGATATGAAAGGTTGATGACCTGAACCCTATCACAATGTGAAGAAATTTTGGCTCCATCGCGAAAGCTCAATATGATGAGATGAAAAAGGAAGGAGGAGCCATGCAGCTACTCGATGATCTCCATGAATAACTAGTATTTGATGTATTGATAAAGACACATGATCATGACTTCCCAATTGAAAGGAAGCAAGTAATTCCTTTATTCTTGAGAGGAAGTAAGAAGTCTCCTTAAATATTTGAGAAGGAGCAAGGATCTATTCCCTAATCAAGAGGGAATGAGGATCTCCTCTCTAGTTGAGAGGGAGTAGTGTTAAGGCATCATGTTATTCGTGTGTCATGCACTAGACCAGGACTAATAGTTATAAGTCTAGTGAAAGCACTAGGAATGGGAATGAATGATTAAATAAGCATCTGAGATTTCCTTGATGATATATAAATCCAAAATAGGAAGTAGACTGACACTTTTTGAGGATTGTTTAGGTATCCAAGACAAGAGTGGTCGAAGAGAATCGATATCTTTAGGGATTGGAAAACCAAGAAAATGATATTCCTAAAAGGAAATACCTATTGAACATTTGGAGGGTGTATGTGTCTTAAAAGGTAGTGTGGTGTCTCATGTAAAGCCTCCCAACAATATGCTCTAATATAAGAAGAGATTGTGATTTAAGGCCTTACTATGTTGACAGTGTTGATTATGATATTGATGCTTAAATATGGCTTATCAATCTGACTCTTCTTATGAGAATATTTCAGTTTGAGAGTGTTGGTGTCCAAGTGTGAATGAATATTCAAACCCTTTCCCACATTAATTATCAATCCAGGTGTGTTTGGTTATTATAAGGCTAACATGCATAGTATATGCAGATGATAATAGTACAATTCTATATTAATCATGGATTTAATATTAAGCACAGAAAAAATCACTATAACAACAATAAAATAATGGCAGTAATAAATTGTAAAGCTTGCAATGCATTCACAACAATAAAGATACCAGCAATTACATCTACTATTATGGCAATTACGAAATATGAAAAACAGAAAATAGAATTAACAATGTACAGAAAGAATGCAGCACCTGATCAGGAGAGTGGACCCAAATCTCTGATCAGGGCTGTGATGTACTCACAAACTTACAAGAGTAACACGAAGATAACTTGTGTTAACTCAATGAAATGTTATGTTATAGATCTCCATTCCCTGCATAGCCAACCCTATCTATGTTATCCCCTATGCATTCTATCCTCCTCTCTTATTTGTGTCCTTTTAAATATACAAACAACAAAGTGAAATAGACTGATTAAAAAATCTCAATAAGTAAGATGAGATCTGAAATATCTTTCCATCATGATTCAGCTGGCACAAGTCGAATCTGGTAATTACAATTGGGGCAATTTTGGAAAACGACTGCAACAGAGAATCTGCAAATTTGTCCTTCGAAGAACCCCGTGTTTCTCTCAATCAAGACCTAATTTTGGAAAAATACTCATAAGAAAACTAATTTGGTCTGTTCTGCACAAAACCCATGTTTCGGATTTTCAGGATTCTTCTCTGTTTGCCCAAAATGTTCAATGAAAAATTTTCTCTTGTTTTTCCACCGAATTTCTGAATTGAATATTTAATTATCAGCTGAAGATCAAATCTGCAATCTGGAAGAGATCTTGAGGGCTAAAATAGTGAGCGATCTTACAAAAAATTCATTAATAAACCATCATTGGAAAAATAATGCATAATAATCATTAATTTATTAAAATAAATGAGAACAAGTATTATTTATCCAAAAGAGCATAAATAATTATGAAATGGAATTATATAATAAATTATGATAAATAATGTGATAAAAGAATATTAGAAATGGATGAAATGGATGTTAATAAGTGATAATAATAATACAAATTAGTGGCCCAACATCTCCCCCAAGCTGAACATGTTGCATGTCCTCATGTAGCCCAATGCCTGAGTATTAACCAAGTTGTAATACAATAATTAAAATGCTCACCCCAACGCATGATATTGATTGAAGAGAAGACTTCTTCCTCAAATGCTTCCTTAAAATAATTTTCATGTATACTTTCAACCATATGTATATGAAGTTGCCAAAGTAAATACAAACTTCATTACAAACCATAATTTGCTGAAATTTTGTAAGCAAATTTATATTATATCATTACTTCTCCAATCTGAAAATCAAATCAATGCAACAAACGGATTTCAATATATCAGCAAAATGGTTTTAGGTAATAATGCATGATTTTTTTGGAATTAACAAATTGGTTTATCTTGAAAATTTTTGGGTTTAATGATACATCTTTGTTGTCCAAAAATCAGAAGAATCCAATTGATAGTTTTAAGAATATACACAAATCAATTTTAGGATTGTATACCTTAAATGAGGAAGAAATGAGAAATCATTCATCATGCATAGCAACTCTTCCCCCAAACTGGAGAATTAGCATGCCCTCATGTTACACTAGAAAACAAATTGGGTTGGTTTCTACAATCATGGCTGAAATCTTTGTTTGGTGTATAACAACATGGAATAAGGGAGATTTTGAGAATGAATAATGAGATCGATGGATGATAAAGAATATTAATGACATGTTCATGATAATGAAAGAAACACTTCCCCAAACTGAAATATTTTGTCTCTGAAAAATGGGAAGTGGTAAAGGAGGGGAAATAATGGTTGAAAAATATGAGTGAATTATGCTCAATGGTTTTTCATGACATTCTCCTAAACTTTTAATAAATCAAAACCTTATGCTATTTTACCTCAAGTTTTAACTCCATAAAAAAAATGTGGAATGACATGTATGTATTGACATTTCTTGAAGTTGATGTAGACTGAGTTGATGCTGAAAGTGATGCGGAAGGTGGAAGCCATGAAAGCTGAAGAAAAAAAAATCAGAAAGTGTAGCAGGGTTTCCTTCCACCAAACTTATTAGTTTCCCTATCATCTATATAAAAAAAATCTCATGAGTATCCTTAATCAGTAATTCATCACCTCAATAACCTCATTACATATAAAAGTGACATAATCATATTGTGAATGACATGGGATAATAATGGATAAGAAGGGAAAATATGCTAAACTTTGGTTGTTATGAGCACATAAATTATGAGAATTAGTTATCATAGTCTTTGCTTCTCAAGATCTGTCCAACTACCTGGGATCCAAAATCAAAATTAGGCCCCTTTATTCCACCTCAAAATAGTAGTGGTGTTGTTAAGCTATGAATAAATGGTGACTGAATGGGAAAAGCAACTATCTTTGGTTAAAGATATGATAGTTGTAGAATAGAGGAATGATGGATTAAATGACACAAAATGTCAAATATCAAATATCTTAAAAGTTTCATCCCTGACATGTAAAGTAAATATTTATAACTCAATAATATATATAAACCATAACCACCATCATCTAAGAACTGATTAAATATTACCCCATGAACTATGAGTTCTAGAAAACCTTGTATATGCAATAGTCAGCTCTATCGGAAATTAGATTTGAGAAAACAAGGTAAACAAGTAGACTATAGTATTAAATTAACTTCTATACCATAGGCATAGCCACTGCTGCCAGCAGGCCTTCATAGCCTCGACAGGGATGCATTTTTAACCCATTGAGATGCCAGTGTCCCATATATTAGAAAAAAGTACATAGTTACAAAAGCCTTTCAATTTACTTAGATGTCAACTGAAGATCATTGTTCTGGTGTGGTAACTTGTGAATAACAATGCCATTCATGGGAGCTAATAAAAGTGAAAAAGTCGGCTCGTGATGAGACCTCTTGTCCTTCATTTTTATGACTGAATGCCATTATCGTGGCTTGGTGACCAGCAGTGGTAATGTCACTTTATTATGACCTATGATCATGGTAGGTCAGCTCGTGATGAGACCTCCTATCCTCTAGTTGACCATTTATGTTTAATATTCAACTATGGTTAATGTTAATCAATAAAGATTACTTAATAGATGGGGTGGCAGGTCATCTCCTTAAGAGCTAAGGATGGCATAAAAAGTTTTGTAGTAACTATCTTCAACTTTGATATTTTTGCTTCTAAAAAACTAATAACCTTCAAATGGCTGATGTTAAATATATTTTTCATTGTTGAGATTGGGGTTGAGGAATAGTTCATTAGATAATCGCATAAAGATTCAAATGCAATTCTGTGGTCATCATCATAAATTTTACAAGATTAGGGGCTTGACCAATAAGGAAAGTTAAAATTTGGCATGATGAAATCATCTTTGCACAATTATTCCTTAAAAATAAGATTATGTTTATAGATAGACAAAGATAAATTGACTACCCAATCATTATGTCAAAGAAGGCCTAGACCATTAAAATTATTTCCCGTTCACCAAAGAGAAAAACAAATCAAAAAGACCTACATATGTTGAATTCAACGTGAAAATTGGCCAACAACAATAATTGTGACTGAGGTAACAACAACCATGACTTAGATAATAACAGGGAAAGGGGAAAAAGAACAATGTTAGGAAGGTGACATGAAGGAGGATTAGTCACTTTACAAAATAATGAGGAATTAAGAGTGAATCATTCCTGACAATACTTACCATAATAATCATCCTTTAAATACGAGACCTCCCCCCAAGTAAAGTATGTCTTCCATCAGTCATATTTGATCATGTCATAAGTAAAATACCAAATAAATCCACGGAGTCAGTCGAGGACGTACTTGGCGACTTACCTTGGTGGAGTAACAATACTTGAGGAGTAATAACATCAAGTACTTAGAAAAATATCACCATGGAGTAACATCACCAGAGGAGTAACAGCATCAGAGGAGTAACAACACTGGACATTTAGAAAATTTCTTGGAGTAAAAACATCATAGGAGTAATAGCACTGAAGGAGTAACAACATTGGATACCTAAAAAAAAAAATCAGAGTAACAGCACCGTAGGAGTAACAGCAGTGACGGAGTCACAGCAATGACAGAGTAACAACATCCAACACTTAGAAAAAAAATCCAATGTAACAGTAGTGACGGATTCACAGCACTGACGAAGTAACAGCAGTGACAGATTCACAGCACCGATGGAGTAACAGCAGTGATGGATTCATAGCACCAACGGAGTAACAGCAGCGACAGATTCATATCACCGATGGAGTAACAACAGTGGTGGATTCACAGTGCCAACAGAGTAACAGAAGTGACGGATTCACAGCACCGACAGAGTAACAGCAGCGACGGATTCACAGTGTCGACGAAGTAACAGCAGTGACAGAGTCATAGCACCGATGGAGTAACAGTAGTGACAAATTCACAGCACCGGTGGAGTAATAGCGGTGACGGATTCACAGCACCGACAGAGTAACAGCAGTGATGGATTCATAGCGCCGAAAGAGTAACAACAGTGACGGATTCACAGCACCGACGGAGTAACAGCAATGACAGATTCACAGCGTCAATGGAGTAACAGCATCAAGGAGTAGCATCATCCGGAGTAACATCATAAAGGAATAGCAACATTGTGGAGTAACAGCATCACGGAGTAGCAGCATATGAGGAGTAACAACATCCTGAGTAGCAGCATCCAGAGTAACAACATCATGAGTAGCAGCATCCAGAGTAACAGCATCATGGAGTAGCAACATCCAAGAGTAACAGCATCAAGGAGTAGCAGCATCGAGGAGTAATAGCATCACGGGGTAGCAGCATCCGAGGAGTAACAACATCCTGAGTAGCAGCATCCGGAGTAACAACATCCGAGGAGTAACAACAACCAAGGAGTAACATCATTACGAAGTAGCAACATCCAAGGAGTAACAACATCACGAGTAGTAGCATCCGGAGTAACAACATCACGGAGTAGCAGCATCCAAGGAGTAAAAGCATCATGAGTAGCATCATCGGAGTAACAGCATCACGAAACTTAAGAACTCGCTACTTTCATTTTGAGAACAAAACAAAGAAAATGTGATTTTGAAGTAAACAATACCTGAAGCATAAAAACATAAGAGAAATCAGAAAATAAATGACTCTTTATTGAAAACCAATAAATAAATAAATAATTTAAGTTACTATGGTTATGATTTTTGTTGCAGCAATGTTGTTTGTGAATGGTGAATAAATGGAACAATGTTTTTTTCGTAAATGACTTGGATCTTTAAATAGAAATCAATTCCCCATTTCTCATGTTATAAATCCGTTAATTGATGAAAAGTATTCATGTTGTTTTCTTTGTGTGAGGAAACGTCTTTGAAAATGTTTATATTTCATTATCATTGCCTTCAAGAATCACTTGTTCATAAATTGACCTCATTTATTCTCCTGGGACCTGCAAAAAAAATGAGTGTCTACCAGAAAGAAAACATGAAATCATGGAAGAAGAGAGGTGATTGGGCTCTCCTAATCCAAGAAATATGCAAAAAAAAATCAAGTAGTTAATCTATAAAATAAATCCATGGGAAACAAAAATAACAAAGTAAAATTAATTTATTACCTGCGAGAGAGTGGTGGCGAACCATACTAACCAACAGTGTTTCAATAATAAATTTTTTTTTTTTCGTCTGATTTGAGTGATTCCAAAGCCAAATGAAAGAGAATTTAGAGAGATGTCTCCAATAGAAACAAGTTTTAAAAATTCTATGTAATGGTATGTGAAAGTTTCTTAGAACAACCTGCATAATAGAGTCATTTTCGATTTTCCATCTCATACCAACAGTTGATAATTCAAGCATAACTTTTTCATTTGATGACGGATTGAACCGATTCAAATTGGAGATTAAATTAAATTCATTTATGTATCTCCAATAGAAATAGGTTTTTAAGGAAAAAATAATTGATGGGTCAAATACGCTAGTGAATATCCGGGAAAACAAAGTTTCAAGAGTGTTGATTTACGATAAGCAGTCAGTATTTTGGTCATAACTTCCTGATACGATATCGAAAAAAAATGATTCAAATTGCGCTATAAACTAGATTCATAGGGGAATATACCATAGAAATAGGTTTCTAAAATCTAGTCATTTAGGCCTCCAAGAATGGACTGTCCCAACTCTGTTCCTGAGGTGCCTATTAGACATCCTGTCATTGTTTTGGTCATAACTGTTTCGTTTCAACTCAAAATCGAGTGATTAAAATTGGGTTAGAAATTATACATGAAGGGCTACGTAGTGTAGAAACAGGTCTTGAAAATATGCCCATTTTTTCCCTCAAAACATGACTGTCCCGACTGTTTTTCCATAATTTTCATCAAGCCCGCAAGCCATAAGATGTGATAATTAAGGAATTTTTCCAAGAAGGTGATGAAAATGAATATGAGAGTTTGTAAAAATTTAATTTTCAAATATAATACATCTACATACATAAATAAATTTGAATATTAATCATTGATGTTAATTTTCACAATGTGTTGCAACAAAAACAACTATTTTTACATCTAAAGACATTTATTTATTTATCTCTTCATTTATTATATTTTCTACACTACACTACTCTACCTTGGAAAATGATATACACTTACGTATAAGGGTACCTCCAATGAAGCCTTTTTCGAAATAAGGCTTCAAGTATGCACATACCCATAATTTAAAGATGTATGTTAATAAGTACACAGGTATGAGAGACCAACTTCCCTGTTACGGATGGTGCCAAGAGTTGTTGAAGTGTAGAGTGATGTTGCGAGCAAACAACAGAGTGAAACCAGTCTTCAATATAGTCTTGATTTCCCATATTTATCGTATCCTGAAGTTCCGTGACTGAGTTCCAGATTGTGTTGATGCTTTCTTCCTTGACCTCATCCTCTGCCTTTTTGTTTAGATCTTTGTTCATAGAACCAGAGGAAGGAAAAAAAAAATCAAAATTTCTTAAAGCTCATGACCTGGAGCAGGGTGAAACTTCCCTCCCCAGAAGGATAGATTTGGTGTTTAAACACAAATAAAGAAAGAAAATTAATGAAATATTAAGCAGGGTAGCATTTCCCTCCTCAAGACAAGAGATTAGGCCCTAAGAATTCAGCAGAAAGAAAAGCAAAGAAAAACGATTAACCCTCAGGACCTAGAGCAGGGTACAATTTCCCTTTTTAGGACGAGAGATCAGTTCCTAAGAAATCAATCAAAAAGAAAAACAGAACAACTACGCTCAGGACCTAGAGCAGGGTAGCATTTACCTCCCTAGGACGAGAGATTTATCCTTAGATCAATATGAATCGTGTTCTTGCACCTTTTTTAGCCTCCCCAGCAACGGCACCAAAATGTTGGTGTCAAAATGTGAACGAATATTCAAACCCTTTCCCACATTAATTATCAATCTGGGTGTGTTTGGTTACTGAAAGGCTAACGCGCACAGTATATGCAGATTACAATAGTACAATTATATATTAATCGTGGATGAAATATTAAGAAAATAAAAAATCATTGTAATAGCAGTAAAAGAATGACAGGATCTAGAGCAAGGTACAATTTCCCTTCTTAGGACGAGAGATCAGTTCCTAAGAAATCAATCAAAAATAAAAACAGAACAACTACGCTCAGGACCTAGAGCAGGGTAGCATTTACCTCCCTAGGATGAGAGATTGATCCTTAGATCAATATGAATCGTGTTCTTGCACCTTTTTTAGCCTCCCCAGCAACGGCACCAAAATGTTGGTGTCAAAATGTGAATGAATATTCAAACCCTTTCCCACATTAATTATCAATCTGGGTGTGTTTGGTTACTGCAAGGCTAACGCGCACAGTATATGCAGATTACAATAGTACAATTATATATTAATCGTGGATGCAATATTAAGAAAATAAAAAATCACTGTAATAGCAGTAAAAGAATGACAGTAATAAATTTAATAATTTTGCAATGCATTCACAACCATAAAGATACCAGCAATTACATCTACTGTTACAGCAATTATGAAATATGCAAAACAAAAAATAGAATAAACAATGTACAGAAAGAATGCAGCACCTGATCAGGAAAGTGGGCCCAACTCTCTAATCAGGGCTGCGATGTACTCACAAACTTACAAGAGTAACATGAAGATAACTTTCATTAACTCAATGAAATGTTCTGTTACAGATCTTCATTCCCTACATAGCCAACCCTATCTTCATTATCCCCTATGTGTTTTATCGTCCTCTTTGATTTGTGTCCCATTAAATATACAAACAACAAAGAGAAATAGACTGATTACAAAATCTCAATAAGCAAGATGAGATCTGAAATATCTTTCCATCATGATTTAGCTGGCGCAAGTCGAATATGGCAATTACAATTGGGGCAATTTTGGAAAACGGCCACAACAGAAAATCTGTAAATCCATCCTTCGAAGAACCTTGTATTTCCCTCAATCAAGACTGAATTTTGGAAAACTACTCATGAAAAAACTAATTTGGTCCATTCTTCACAAAACCCATGTTTCAGATTTTCAGGATTCTTCTCCGTTTTCCCAAAATGCTCAATGAAAAATTGTCTCTTGTTATCCCATCGAATTTCTAAGTTGGAATATTCAATTATCAGCTAAAGATCAAATCTGCAATCTGGAAGATATTTTGAGGGCTAAAATAGTGAATGATATTATAACGAATTCATTAATAAACCATCATTGGAAAAATCATGCATAATAATCATTAATTTATTAAAATAAAGGAGAGAAAGTATTATTTATCCAAAAGAGCATAAATAATTATAAAATGGAATTATATCATAAATTATGATAAATAATGTGATAAAAGAATATTAGAAATGGATGAAATGGATGTTAAGAAGTGATAATAATAATACAAATTAGTGGCCCAACAGAGAGTATCCTTGTACCTTTGTACAATTATGAATACCTCCCTAGTTAAGAGGGAATGTTGGAAATGTAACTAGTTTCGGTATTCATTATTGTCATTGCACTCATTTCATTATGTATATCTTATGTAACAAGAAAAATTAGAAAGAAAAATATTATTTTCTAGCATGGGTTACATGCTCTATTTGAATGGTCATCTAGGTCAAGCATACATTTTATGCTTCTAGGGTTTGTCATTTCAAAAGAATATTTGTTGTGAGTCAAGAGATTCATTATCATTTATATAAGACCCAATTGTGCAAGTTTTAAAATGTAAAAGAAATTATTTTTGAGTTTAGAAAATCCTAAATGGCCTCCAAGACCAAGTTGTCCCTTCCAATGAAAAGTCGGCCTACGAGAGGCCTATTCAATCTCATGAGAAGGCTATATAAAGGAAGAGAGTTTGACTCATTTGAACACACTTCATAAGTTCGATTTGCAACTAGAGAAGAATAATATCTAGAATGAAAAATTGTAGAAGCAAAGGAGAAAGTCAAGGAAAAGGAAGAAGACCAAAATTTGATCTTTTCTGCCCACGCATGCGAAATTAGGTTTTTGAATTATTGTAGGAGGCCAAGAATTGTAGGTATGAGCTGCATGTCTGAAATATAGGGATGAAACTTTGATTTGACCATATATTGCAATGTTTGACTTTCATTGACCTTTTTTATTTGAGCTTGTTTCAAGGAATTGTTGGAGGGATAATTTGGTGATTGGAGGAGGTCTTGGCTTTCTTATTTGGGTCTTATATTTCTCATTTGATTTGATTCTATAAGAAGAGAAGAGATTATTTTTGGGTTTTCCCCTTGGAGGGTTTTTTCCCTATATTGGAGCCCATATTTTGTGTCCATTGTATTTTACGATATTCATGGTTTAAGGTCTTGATAATTTCTTGGTGAAAAAGAATAAAATAAGATAACATAAGTTCACAGGCTTTTATTAAGGATACGGAAAATAGTTTCAATAAGCTTCCCTACTTGATTATCCAACACCAAATGGGGGGTATCCCAATACCTTGATTGAGTCACCTACAAGTTAGTATATCATTTCCTAAAAACCCTAAGTATGATGAAGGTTAGGATTTAATTGACACAATTGCTAAATATGTTGTCTAAATGAATAACACATAAAGTAGAAACCAACACGTGGGAAAAAGTGAAATGCCTCAAATAGATGCCACCTTAAGGTCACAAGTTGAGATAAGGGTTCTACGTCAATTGAAATGGTTTCTCTTTGAATTCCTCTTGATTGTATGACTTAAAAGAAGAAAATATTTTTTTTGTCCCTTAACAGCTATAAATGATGAAAATTTTTAGAAAACACAAAGTTGAAATGTGTTTCAAGCAACCCAAGAGAATAAAAATACACTAGGATAAAGTATCCACAAGCATCAATGCTACAACTATGAAATATGAGTGAAATAAAAACCCAACAATAGATTTTTGCAATAAAATACAAAGGTACAAAATTATGAAATAATAATTACATAAATTGGAGTGTTAATCCCCCTAAGGTCAAGCATGGATTTTCTTCCAATCAACATATAACACTTTTTGTCACTTTAGGAGGTTGAAAATACTTCTAAATAAGATGAATATTCAACTAAAGCCCATTATAAGTAAGGATATGGTTTATTTGGTTATATGTCACCTTCATTTATTCAAACCCTGGGTTAGGGCTTCACAAATCCCTATAAAATATGGTTGTAATTTTATTAAAGAATTTAGAAGACCTTCAAAAAACCTCAACAAATGATGTTAGAGTAAAATAATCCACAAATAAAAGGTTTGATTTGTTTCATGCCACTAAATGTGGCTAGAGAGGCACAAATCCCAAGATGTATACCATGTAATGAGACTATTATTGGTATTTTTTACCTTTTAGATTGTTCATATTTTTTATTTTTCTATTTCTATCGTTTTTCAATAATATAATTAAATAAAATGACAAGAATATGGATTTTTTTAAAGGGATGGTTGGTTGTTTTATATAGGGCTAATACCTTATCTGCAGTAGGGCTTCATGGGGTCAAGATGAATGACCCTCTCAAGTTGGTTATTTAATGTTTGTGGATTAGGGAATAAGGTATAACACTAGAAGTTAAATTACCTACTTGTACAATTAAGACAAGTTCTGAAACCAAGACCTATTAGAAGGGATCCCTCTAAAGTGAAAGACTTCAACCATAAGATTGAATGTGGAATGAAAAAAAAATACTTGTTGACAAACCTCTAAGGTATAGCCTGAGAAGGAGATTTAATACTTACCTCACACCAACAAGAGATAGGTGAGATAATTTACCCTATAATTTTTCTTCCAAGTGACACATTTTTCCTTCAATGGATCAATCTTGATAGCCTTGCAATAGTATTGAATTAACACAAAGTTTCCTTTAAAAAATATGCAAAATAGCCAAGAAAGAGAGACTTCAAAGTTGATACTAAAGCCTCAGGAATATATTATATTGTGGCATAATGATATCAATAATGCATAACAATTTGGGAGGAGAGTGATCTCTCTATTTGTATAAAAATATGTCAAAATATCTCCCCCTTTTTCTCCTTAATAAATGTCTAATAAACCTCAAAAATGGTTGACTTTCCATCTACAACATACTTGGAGACTAATTCATTGCACAAATTTAACTTTACATTGTTTAAAACCTTCCAAAAGAGGTTGAAATCCCATTAATATTCCCAGTTTTCTTGTTAAAGGGGTTGATTTGCCTTGGAGGTCCAACTTTCCATTGAGAAACGACTAGAATTGACATGGGGTAAAAATTGGAGGCCAAAAGAGACCCAACATTTGCTTCAAATAGACTTTATGACATCTAATGGCTACATAAAGGTGGACAATCCTCCATTTGGTCTAAACTTTGCTTTATTTTGTGATTTAAGGCTTAATTTTCCTAATTTTCCTTTGACCTTGGTCCATAGGAATGTGCTTCACTTGATCATGTGACCCTTTCTTTTCTCATAAGATGTGCCACATTGTTAATTTTAATCCTCACAACTACCCTAAGAGAAGTCAAGCCCCTTTTATTATGAAATAATTCTTGAAAAGGCACTTTGAAAAAGGTGTTTTAGATTCTTTTACTTGGATATGACTTAGCTTTCCTAGGAGAGTGTAATGGACATATTTCCTTTCCTTGGAGAATGTGAAACATTGCCTCATGGAGCACAAAATAATTGTGAATTGTGAGACTACAGTGAAGAATGGTGGCCATGGCCAAATATGTGTGCATACATGAGAGAAATATTCCATGCATGAAATAAAAGATAAGTGTACTAGGACAATAATGAGATGGGTGTTTCCACCCTTAAATAGTGTGATAAACTTTATAAGGCTAATACAATAAGTGTTCCTTTAAGCCATGTGTCCTAATATATCCACCTACAAGATGCATGATATCAACCCAATACATGATCATGTACATCAAGGCAAGGGGTAGTTAGCAAAGCCATAAAATGAAACACCATGAAGATGAAATTCAAAAGACCAATCATCACAATCCACCTAGGGGGCACCAGGATGCACTTAAAATTCATCCAACGTGGCATATAGAGCCATATATTGCACACAATTAAGCTTTAAAAATTCATGGTATTTGAATAAATTGAATCTGCAATTTGATCCATATTAAAACTAAGATACATTTATAGAATTTTGGCTTCTGTGATCCATCGTAAAATTATGCAGAATTTTTTTCGATAATAATCACATTCAAATGAACATTGTCAACGCGTTTCGAACCAACCAGTGTGGTTCATCATCAGAACTAGGTAAGAGATCAGATCCAGACGTTGAGTTTAAATAGATGCAGAAATAGCTAAACTATGCGTTAGGATAACGGCTAGTTTGACTATGAAATTTAATCACTGCTAGTTATATTTTAATTAATTTAACTACTTACTTAATTATTAAATAAAATTATAACGGCTAGTTCTATTTAATTAATTTAAAAGTTTAATTATTAATAAAATATTTTTATTTTATTTAATTTAGTTAATTTATTATTATTATTATTATTATTTATTTCTTTATTAATTCCTTATTATTTAATTATTTATTACCTATTATATTATAGTATTTTTATTTATTTAATTGTATGTAAATTTGTATTCCTATTATTCTCCTCTCTTAAAAAATAAAATAAGATATATCTATATATATATATATATATATATATATATATATATATATATATATATTACCATTACGAATATAGGGCAGGGATCCAACACCTGCTTATATTCCAACCATCATATCTATTGAGAATTACATGTATTTTTTCAATTTCTAATGCCTCTCTTAACTTCCGATGATGGAAATGGTCAATCCTAGCTATGACCTTAGCCTCTTCAATGCAGATATGATGGTTAGTCTTTTCCGCATGCTTAGCTAGGGCAGAGGTGCGGGATCTTCCATGCTTAATGTCAGCAGCATGTTCACTAATCCTTTGGTTAATAGATCAACCAGTTTCACCAATGTAAGGTGTCCCACAAGAACAAGGAATAATATAGACACCTTTTCCATCCCTAGGGTTTACCAGATCTTTAACTGACTTAAGGGAGTTGCGAATCATGCTAAGGGGCTTGAAGGAAGAAGAAACCTTATGCTTCTTAAGGATCAGAGCAATCCTATCAGTGGTTCCCTGAATGAAAGGAAGCCTTACATTGCAGGACCACTGACTAAGATACATTGTTACAATTCATCCCATATGGCCTATAGAGCCATAGATTGCACATAATTTGGTTTTAAAATGTCATGGCCATTTGAATAAATTGAGTCTGGAATTTGATCCATAGTAATCATTACTTTGGATCAAATTTCGAACTCAATTTTTTCAAATTCTGACCACCACAAAAGCTTACAAACAAATTGCATGGTCCTTTGTCAAAAAAATTTGGGTAACCCTATTGAAAGAGTGGTAACATCTAGCTCCAAATGCAAAAGGTGTTCTTCTTGTGAGCGCTTGAGAACCCTATATCTCCATTAACTTATCACTTTCATCAATCTCAAAAAACAAACATCAAATACTAGGGAGGGATAGAGACACAAGTTCCTTATCCTTTCCTACATGACTAATAAATCATGCATAACTAAAATGAACTCTAAGCTAAAAAAAAAAAAAAAAAATGAAACACATAATAGATTGAAATCACATAAATTAAGCTAAGAAAAAATTTCTTATAGTAAAAGGATGCCCCTTAGGGCATCAATTATTACATTTGAATTATACCTTTAAAATCTTCCCATTTATAGGCAAGGACAAATTTTCTCCTTCAAAATGGATAAGATAGAAAGAATTGTTGCCTGCAAAATTTCATCAACCACATAAGGACCTAGCCATAACTATCAGACTTACCTGATTACCTAATTTTTCACCACTTTTATTCCAAAGTAGAATGAGGTCACCTAGTTGGAAGTTCCATTGGCAAGATTTATTGTCAAAAAAATTATTTGTTCTTTCCTAATTTTGCCATAGGAAATCATAATCAAGCCTTATACTTCCATCAAGTTCCACTAATTGATTGATTCTATTTTTAATGCAGATGAATCTGAAGAAAAATGTTGCATAAATTTGTAAATTTGGATCTTAAAGTGAACTGACAATGTTACTTCCATCATATAAACAAGCTCAAATGTGATATCTCTTGAAGAAACTTTCTTTGTTGTTATATAAACCTAAAGAGCATATTTTATTTTACTATTTCAACTCTTCTTATTATCTCCAACTATATTCTTGATAATTCCCATTAGATTCTTATTATTAAATTCGACCAAATCATTCCCCTATGGGTACTAGTTTGACGAGTGGAATAGGACAATTTTAAAATTAAAACAAAATATTGACAAATATACTGAACTTAAGGCTTTTTCATTGTTGGTTGTGTTGGATAGTTAGCATTGTCAAGATGGCTAGTGGCACCCAGTGAGTTGGAATTAATGGAAATCAAGATAGCATTGATGTCAACCAGGATAGCAGTGATGGAAACTGGGCTAGCATTGATGTGCATGGTATGTCAAGCTCAAGAGGATTCCCATGGTTGCTACAAACTTTAGTAGAGAACCATCATAATAGTCGGATATGAAAGAAGCTATAAAATCATATAGCTATGATGGTTTGTTAGTCCTACGATTTGAAGGAATTTTTGCCTCAGGAGATTAGCTCATATGCTCTTGGAAATGGCATAGTTGTATGGTGCTCGGAAATATATTTCCAATGGTATGTTTAAATCTACAAATGACCTCCTAGATAAGAGTTATTGATAGTCAAATTTTGCATAACAAATGGTGCTCGAAAAAATCTTAGGCCAAATATGGCATTAGTTGTGGTGATCTATAAAATTGGCGGCAATTTTGGAAGTTGAGCAGAGTTGGAAAAGCTTTTTAGTGGAGAAACTTAGTAAAGGATCAAGCGGATGTGGGTAGACAATGCAATAGTAGAGTGAATTTTTATTGGCCAGTGGTAGAGCCCATTGAAAAGCTTATCCTGGCAGAGAATTCCCTTGATGTTTCAAAGGGCACAAAAGTGTTGAGCATCGGGATGGAGTAAGTTGGGCTTGTATGGAAACTACACACAACAATGTAGCAAGTGCATTTTAAATTTGTGGAGTTTTAAAGCAAGAGGCCCCCACTTGACAACTAAGCATCTGAAGGCTCGCCCAGAAGAATTTTAAGCAGTGCATGAGGTGAGGCCCAAGATGATGTCAGGCTAGGAAACATGGCACAATAAGAGGTGTATCAAGTGTAAAAAGGGTCTGGACTCTTCTAAAAATTTAACAAATGAGTTCATTGAAAAACACAAGGCACAAGACCCTTTCTCTCTCCTCCTTGGATGATGTGTAGCAACATTATATCAACTCATGATGATGTCAACATTACATTGGTACAGAGGAAACATGGTAGACAGATTCAGCATTTTCAGGTGGTCAAAGAGACCAAATCTGGGTGACATGTGTCACCACTCAGGAGGCACCACATGGGGTTATTTATGTAAGCATGACATCATCCAAAAAGCGCTACCCCAGAAAGTTTATAAAGGTGCATAGGTTGAATTTGTGGGCTAAAAAGGCACCGAGTTAGAATGGAAAAGAGTTGATTGGTCCATAAACATAGAATATTTCCCAATGGGACACGCCATCCCTAAGGCTTTATCCCGAAAGGTTTAAAAAAGGGCGCAAGGGAGAAATTTTCAGGTTGACTTGGTGGCGGGACACAAAGGTGATGTAGTGGAATTTTCATAAGAGAACAAGGCCAATGAAAAAGGTGTCAAGCGGGCCCATAGAACATGTAAGCCAAAAGGCTTATCCTGGAGGAAATAAAAGGTGTTATGGGAGATATTGTCAGGATAACAATATTAGGAGATGGAAGACGTGCCCAAGTAATGGTCATGTGATTTTTTTGCATGTTATTAATACCATGGGCCTTCATGTTAATAACAATGAAAATGTGTTATTGTCTTTGGGTTGTGTGCAAAAGCATTTAGGACTAAAGCACATGTGGGTGTGTGGGTGTGGCTATGGGTGTGTGTGTGTGTGTGTGTGCGCGTGTGTGCGTGTGTGCGTGCGTGCGTCTGTGTGTGCATGTGTGCATGCATGTGTACATGTGTACGTGTGTGTGTGTGTGTGTGTGTGTGTGTGTGTGTGTGTGTGTGTGTGTGTGTGTGTGTGTGTGTGTGTGTGTGTGTGTGTGTGTTTGTGTGTGTGTGTCTGTGTCTGTGTGTGACGACATTTAATAGTTAAACAATTGTGTTTTTGCTATGTTTAGATGATGTGCCATTTGTAGCATTGGAATTATTGGCTAAGCCTTACACTTATGCCATATTTTTGGGTCTGATACAAATCTAAAAATTGTGGGCAAAAATTTGAAGGCTTGAACGAGTCAGAAACTTGAATTGAGAATTGAAATCAAAGGTTATTTCTGAGAAACATTGGTTCAAAGATACAAGGACCACGGTGCAGAGAAGTAGTTGAATGGGCCTAGTTCAAGATGAATTCGCCACACCTGATTTCCCTTGCATGCCTGGAAGAATTAAATGAAAAAAAGAAACAAATGGATATTTGACCATAGCTCAGAGTGCCATGTGAAATTACATCTCGTGCGTTGAAGAGAAATGGTGTTTGTTTAGATAGAATTTAATGGAGGAAGTGCACAGATGGAATGGGAATTTATTAATCAACATGGAAAAACATCAGATGCCCATTCCTTGAATTAATATAGCAGTTGTAGTGTCTAAGAAGCATTACAAAGAACAGTGGTATTTCAGCCCATTCCCAATGTTTAATGTGGATGCAATAGCCAAGTAGTGGATGAAACAACAGAATGGAGAGCCTTGCTACAGTTATGAGATTTAAAAGTTAGTCTTGTCCTGTGCAATATAGGAAGTCATGCAGGAGTACACTTGGGAAGTGTAATTGACAAAACATACAACATCATTCACTATGTTTTAGTAGAACAAAACTATTGATTGCAATTGTTCATTTGGGGGAAAATGAAGCATTGTTGAGAAGAGATTTGTGTGGAGATATCTATGTATGTGTCTTGCTAAGAAGAGGTTTAGTGTGCCTGTGAAAAATATAGGGTCAAAATCTATTGGGTGTTGATTGAATGAGGGCCGAGAGTTGAGTTGGATGAGTGTTGGGTGTGTTGTTGCAGAGTGAGCTAGTGAATCGAGGGTTGCGTGGGTTAAACAGAGTGAAGGTTTCCAAGGAGAACATAGAATAATATCAGGTAGAGTAAGTGTCAGTTCATTGTGCCAAGTTGATGAACACATAGCTTAAATAAGGCCAAGTGGGTGCCATAACAGAGAGTAAACAGTTCCTTATTTAGTATGGGTTGGAGCTTGCAAATTGTTGAGAATTTGGTAAGGTGATGTTTAATTCAATTCTCTTACTTGATAACTACTTGTTATGATTTTATTACATAGATATTGTCTTCATTAGCTTATTATGTTCTTCATCAAGTCAATTATCAAAACACAAGAGAAATAGAATTTTGTCTCTTCAATCCAAGGCCAAAACCTCTCCCTCTTGGAGAGGAAAACATGAAAGTAATTCTTCTTCTAGACCTTCAATTGAAAAGTATCATAACCATGACCTAGACCCTTGACTTCAGTATGTCTACAAAACCTTGTCACTGCTCTTCTAGGCTCTTTATCTTAACCTTCCTTTCTACACTACTCTGCACCAGCATAAGGAGACTCGGTCCCTAGTCTATCTATCAAAAAATGTGCTTCCTTTGATGTATTCCTTTGATATATCCACAGCCTCCTAGAAGATCCTCCTTGACCTTCTCTTCTAAAATTTTATTGCCCAATACTGAGATTAATTGTTGCAATATTCTTCCTTTGTACCACATCTTCCTTCCCTCTCATTCTAAGTTTTTCTATATGTATACTGATCCAAAACATAGATGCATGCGATTCTCTTTTAGCCCAAGAACAAATTGTGGGTACTCTTTCGGTGACCCTCCTTTATATTTTGTATATTCTCGGCCCTTTCTGAGATATTCAATACCTTAAGACTGGACTGTGTAAGTCTTGTAGCCAAGCAGACTTGTTTACTTGATGGTCTTCTCTTCCACGCAGATATCCTTTGTGATTTTCACTATATCTCATCTTATACATCGCATATATTGCAAACTTGTCCAAACTCATATTATATACCCTTATCCTAGCTTATTGTTCTATGAATGAGGTCGCAGACTCATTTTTATAGAGGTTGTATCCATCCTTTAGGCCGACATGACTTGCTGAGTATAGGCCAACTTTACCAAGGGGTATTCACAACATACTTTGAGCCGACTTCTTGGAGCACCATGACAAGGTTTTTGGAGCATATTTGTACATCAATAATTTTGCTTTTTCAAGTGTAAAAACACTTCATATCCATGACTCTAAATTATTTATTTAGGACAAGTTAGAAAACCCTAAATACATCAAGAATAAGTCTTTGACCTATAATAAAAACTCCTTGCTCATGAAACCCATGAAGAAAGCTTTACAAAATACATTTTATTATCGTTTTCTTCTTCATTAAGTTCATAATTACTAGTCATTATGAAGACCGAACCTAGTTACACTTTCCAACACTCCCTCTTAACTAGGGATATTCATAATGGTACATGGTCACTTTCAATCTGAAGAATCTCATAATAAGAATTCAATTGGTAATCATCTGTTATAGCATCATTTAACCAACATTGTTACAATGAAAGGACTTGACTAACAACTCCATCTCTCTATGAGACCCAGAGCTAAAATGTTGGTGATACTAATGATTATAGACACCTTCATCATTGTCTCCAAGGTGCATACTCCACCCGAGTGTTCACCGAATATGACCTCATAGGACTATTCTTTATGGGATAGTTAATCCTCAAATAATATTCGTCCTTTTATGACTACTCTTTCCATGGATTCCCTAATCCATTCCCAAAGAGTATCGAATTCCAGATGATTACCAAATCCCACATTATATCTTCTAGGTGAAGACTAGAATGATGTGTCTATCTCTCCCTATTAATTAGGGAATACATACCCATTCCTATAAAGGAATTGTTCTCAAGCTCCCTCTTATCCAAGGAATTTTCCAAGTTCCCAGGGACTTTCTTCCAAGCTCCCTATTAGCCAAGGACTTGTCTAGGCTCCCAGGGATTTCTACCAAGTAAGAAACTTATTACCAGGCTCCCTCTTAATCAGGGACTTGTAGCAGCAATGATGAAAACATCCAGATTCTCATGAATAACTCCTTTCTTTGATGTCATGAATTTCTTCTTTGTTGAGGAGTCTTCATCTTGGGTTCTCTTTATTAAGGCACAGATCATCCACCACTTTTCAGAACATGATCCATCAATATTTTCTTATGGTCTAGCTTCATTCCCTACTTCTTTCCTTCGAACCATATCTCTTCCAAGGATCTTTCATCCTTCCATATGTTTGTGAACTTGTGGAGGGCATATACCTCCTTTTGGCAGCCCTGCATAAGCTCATCATATATTAATTAATTATGAATTTTAAATCAAAAGTTACCTTAGTGATGATACTTCACTATGACATCTTCTTGTAGGCATCGACATCTTTTTCTTACATATTGACACATATCCTAAAGATATGTATTGCCAAGGATCTTTGTCTTTTCCATACTTACATCAGAGTCTACATATCTTCCTAAGATATTTTCTATCAAGTCTTCTTGGCTTCCTTGGATGTTGATTGCTTTTTTCCATGGTTGTACTTCCCATGATCTCTTCTTTTTTCTTTCTCCACATGGATTTATTTCATTCCCAGTAAATTCCATTTTGCAGTTCCTTAATAATGTACAATCACCTCATATTCCATATGAGGACATATTATGTTTATTTAATCTAGTGTAGATCATGTCTTTTTGGAAACTTGTGCATCAAAATATTTTATGCTTTCTATTTTGATCATACTTCTAAAGATAGAATTATACTACCTACAACCACATGAAATGACTTCATAGCATCAAGTGTCAACATATATATCATGCACCTCATTCTTTTCCTTTTGAGTCATCCTACAACAGGTTTCCTTAGAATGAAAGTGTTTCATTCTCTTGATCTACTTCATCAATATGTCATTATATTCTAATCCCGGAATTCTTCAAGTTAGAGTTTCTTAGAGAAACATTTTGCTTTATTTCTAACCAGTGAATCCTAAGAAGATTCTATTAGAAAATGTTAGCACATGTTTCCATATTGATTGTTGAATGATGACCCTTGATCTAGATGGTTGTCTTACATAAATTTTGTTTTCAGTGAGGTTTCCAGGAGCCACTTATCTCATAGCATAATTGTCACATATGTGTTACAGACATCCTCCTACGATGAGTGTTCCTCCTTAAATGCTTTCATCGTGATGTCAATTATAATATACAATGATTCCTAACATACTATTTTACAACCAAAAAACACCTCTTAAAGAGGAATATTATCTCAATCATAGTATAGATCTTTCACTTCTTCTTAGGCTTCTTTGAATCATGTTCTTCTATTTATCTGGCAACATGGGCTTCCTCATTTTCCTCTTTTCCTTGTTAGATTTTGGACAATCCTTTTTATAGTTCCCAAATTCATTACATCCATAGTATTGTATCTTATCCATGTTCCTTCTTTTCTTCTGAGGACCAAACTTACCAAAACTTCCTTTCCTCCTTGACATGGCAGCATAGGCTTGATTTTATTCATTTGATCTAGTATCAATTTTTGGATTTTAGTCTAGTCTCTTATATCTTACATAGAGACCACAGATCTTCGAATAGTGTTTCTTATTTCTTTCCATAGATACTAGAAGTGAAATTTCCCCATCCCTCTGGTAGAGCATTTAGCACCACTGTAGCCATTTCCCTGTCAGACATCACTTCTCCCATTTCCTGCAGTTGATCTCACATTTCGGAAATATTGATAAAGTATGAAGTTATTCCTTCCTCTCTTGACATATTCAACTTGTATAGTTCTTGTCTTAGAGATATTACTTCTCATGTAGTACTTACAGATAATAGTTCCACCAATTTATCATATATTTATTTTGAAGATTCTAGTTTTGATAAATAGGGGATGATAGAGTCCTTTATGGATTCTACAAGAATCCTTTGGGATATTATGTCTCCCTTCATGTGTTTTTTATAAGACTGAGTTTCTTGCTTTGAAGGTTTAGTTACTGACCCTTTAATTTAATCCATAACTTCATTTTCAAATAAATTTAAATCTATCATTTTCTTCCATGCAAGAAAGTTTGTAGTCCCAGACAATTTGTTGCTTTCTTTACAAAAAGTCATTTTGACAGATTCAGATGGAGACATTAAGATACTTACTTGAGTATATGCTTTCTTCTTCTATCAGCTTCCTTGTTGATGATGATGTAGAAGACAGTAGGAGCTCCCTCTTAGATTGGCTTCTTCAAGAGAGCTAAATCACCTTGAATACTTGATGATCAAGGATGATGTCTTCGATAAGGTGGCTTGATGATTTTTTCAACAATGTTGATTTGATTTCAACACCAAATAGTTGTTTATGATGATGGATTCTACTTGGTTTCCTTGTTTATGTATAGGTCCTTGATCTTCTAAAGATGGCCTTCTAATTTCTCCAAACTTCCTCTTCTTGAATGAGTGAATATCTTCTTAGATGTGAAGATTGACTCTTCAATGTAGATTCCTGACTTTTGAATTTTTTCCTTACACAAAATCAATCCTTGATCTCTTAGTACTTGAGTGTATTCTTGTCAAATATCCCTTTCTAGCACCTTAGCTCTGAAACCATGTTGTGAATTTGGTAGGGTGGTGTTTAATTCAATTCTCTTACTTGATAACTACTTGTTATGCTTGTATTACTTAGATCTTGTCTTCATTAGCTTATTATGTTCTTCATCAAGTCAATTATCAAAACATAAGAGACACATAATTTTGGCTCTTCAAGCCAGGGCAAAAACCTCTCCCTCTTGGAGAGGAAACCCCAAAAGTAATTCTTCTTCTATAGCTTCATTTGAAAAGTACCATAACCATGACCTAGACCCTTGACTTCAGTATGTCTCCAAAACCTTGTCACTGCTCTTCTAGTCTCCTTATGTTGACCTTCATTTCTTCACTACTCTGCATCAGCACTAAGGATACTCGGTCCCTAGTCTATCTATCAAGTAATGTGCTTCCTTTGCTATATTCCTTTGATCTAGCCACGTCCTCCTAGAATATCCTCCTCGACCTTCTCTTCTGAACTTGTATTGCCCAAGACTGAGATTATTTCCTATAATATTCTTCCTTTGTACCACATATTCCTTCTCTCTCTTTATGATCTATGTTATATGTATACTGATCCAAAATAGAGATGCATACAATTCTATTTTATCCCAAGACCAAACTGTGGGTACTCTTTCGGTGACCCTCCTTTATACTATGTATATTATTGGCCCTTTCTGAGATATCTGATACCTTAAGACTGGACTGTGTAAGTCTTGTAGCCATGCAGACTTGTTTACTTGATGGCCTTATCTTCCATGTAGATTATTGTCAGAAATTAAATCAACTAATAAAACACATAAAAAAACTTGAGATTTAGAACTAGCAGAAAAGGCCTGAGATCCTTACAAGATTCCTCACATATTCTTCATTATTAAAAGAATGTAATAATACAATTAAATAGATGAGGAATTTTTCTCAAGATAGTGTGTCTATCTTGGACAGCTTGGTTGAGAAAATATCTCAACCACACACTCTAATCTAGGAGCTAGGCCTAAACTAAATCCTAATCAAGAGGAACTAATATAATCTAGAAAATTAGGCATAAAATCCTAATTTTCAATATTTAATTAATTTAATTTATCTTGGATTTATAATTTTTTATAAGAGACAGGCTAACAATTATCCTTTGTGATTATCATTGTATCTCATCCTATACTTTGCATATATTGCAGACTTGTCTGAACTCATATTACAGACCCTTATCCCAATTTCTTGTTCTCCAAATGAGACCGCGACTCATTTTATAGAGGTTGTATCCATCTTTTAGGCCGACATGACTTGTTGAGTATAGGAAAAATTTACCAAGGGGTATTCACAACATACTTTGAGCCAACTTCTTGGAGCATCGTGACAAGGTTTTTGGAGCATATTTGTACATCAATAATTTTTCGTTTGCAAGTGTAACAACATTTCATATCCATGACTCTAAATTATATATTTATGACAAGATGGAAATCCCTAAAGACATTAAGAAGAAGTCTTTGACCTATAATAAAAATCCTTGCCCATGAAACCCATGTAGCAAGCTTTACAAAATACATTTTATTGTATTTTTCTTCATCATTACATAAATTCATAATTACTATTCATTATGAAGACCAAACCTAGTTACACTTTCCAACAAAAACCAGGGAGTTGGTATTTCCATTTTAGTGGATGTATTTGTAGAAATTGGGCGTCGGTGCCTCTTGCAATTTGGTGCTTTCATAAATCCAAGAAGTTGCAAGTTGGTGCTTAAAAAAAATACATGAAATCAGTGCTTCATTTGGTTCTTCTAGTAATTTTATGAGGTATCTACAAAAGAAGGGAATTGGTGCTTCTTGCTAGTGGGTGCTAGCAAACAATCTAAGGGAGTTAGTGCTTCCGATGGGTGGTGGCTCACAAATACTTATTACGTACATAGAGTAGCAAATTTTATTTTACATCATAATACAAACAAACATTTGGTGGTTTTTCTCTCAGAAGGGTTTCCATGTTAAATCCTTTGTATCATATGTGTATGTTGCTCATGACCTTGTTTTGTATGTTTATGTGTTGATTTTACTTGCTACAGTTATGATTCTTTGGTGATTACTCACATGATATTTCATAAGTTTGAATATGAAAGTATAATTTGGCATTAAAAGTAATATTAGCCTTAATATTGATTATCCCACCTCTAAGTATTAAACATAGTTTTCAACAATTGGTATCAAAGCCTAGTTCCTTCAGGAACAATTTAACCACTTGAAGGTAGATCAAAAGGAAACATGGCTAATCAAGTTTGGCTTACACTAGAGGTAATCCCATTTTGAATGGATCAAAATACGAGCTTTGGAAGGTTAGAATGGAAGCCTACGTAATGGCTTTTGATGTTGATGTATGGTGCTCCCTATTGAATGGAGAAAAGAGTAAGAAAAATGAATAAGCCAAAATCATTCTCTTGAAAGGGCTATCAGATTCATATTCAGTCAAAGTAAGACTTTATGAGTTTGCAAGAGATTAATTATGGGAAAAGTGCCAATGATTATATGCAGAAGAGAGTTGTGAAGCATCAAAGAAGGATGTCTAACGCTGTTGCTCAAATAGTGAATCAGACTTGGCAAAAGTTGTTGTTGGAAATGAAAAAGAGAAGAAGAGAAGGAGAAAGAGGAAGAATACATCTAATAGGAAAGATGCTCAAAGGATAGAATATCCTTCTCCCAATGAGGAAGTTGTTGATCATCACTCTCAAGATTTTGAAGAAGGTTCAGATGAGAGGTCGAGCTTCTCATAAATTATTCTATTTTTATGTGATGAATGTGAAGAAATAGGTCATTTATCTACAAGTTGTGCATGTGCATTATCAAAATAAGGGGATTAATTTTCATCTATTAGTAGTGGTGAAGATAGACATATACTTATAGCAATAGCATATGAAGGTACCTCTCAAGAAGATGGAAGAACATCTCATGTGGGGATTGAACAGAGATCCCATGACTGCTCATCTATAGGTAAAAATGAATACATTCCCTGTAGTGATGAAGGAGTATTCCTTAGACTCATAGAGGTATCTAGAGACTCAGAAAAAGGGTTGAGATCCTTGTGATGATTTTTCTAGCACATCTGTTAGTGAAGAAGGATCTAGATGAGAAGATTTATTTTAGGAAGAAGTTGATCTCTACTCTAAACGATATAAAGGAGCTTGTAGAGGAAAATCAAATAAAAAACAAGTATCTACAACAATATGAGCTTGAGAATGAAATATTGAGCAAAAATTTGTTGATCTTAATGCTTAAAGGGACAAAACCAAAAGTTCAAATGCAAGGTTGACCAATCAGTTGCATGAAAAGAAAACCTTTCGTGAAAGACTACAGGATGAAGTAATCTCATTGAGACATTACCTAGAAAGGGTGAAAAAATATTTGTCTCAATATCAAAAATTTTAGGAGAGCGGAAAGACCTTGGATGAGATGCTTGTTAAGCAGAGATACCCTTTCATCAAGACTAGTTTGGGCTTAAAATAAACTTCAAGCTCCAATAAAACTACCCAAACAAAGGTAGTCGAAGGTCTCAACAACAACAAAGGAAGAGACGTGTTTGGACAACAACAACAACAAGGAAAGCAACAGCAATGAGAGAAGAAGAAACAATATCAGGATGTTAAGTGACAATAACTAGGAAAAGTGATGAAGAGCCCTAAGAAGCAGCAGTGAAAAATAAATTCTCAAGGTAGCAATTCAAATGACCACAAATATCACATGAAGAACCAGAAAATATCCTTTCCTCCTCAAGGAGAGTATCTACCATAGGTTCTTTCATGGTTATTGTTTTTCTTACAATAATTTTGGGCATAAAGCCATAGATTGTAGATGGCATGCAAGAAAAAAAATGTGTTGGGTAGAAGCAACCCAAGAATGCATAGGATGCCAAAGAAACAGAATGATAATAGCATGAGAAGGAATAGTGAAAGTGTTGTGAGAAATCAAAATTATTTTTCCCCATTCCTAAGCCATATTTAATGTTACAGTTGTGGCATTTTTGGGCACAAGGTAGCAAGATGCATATATGATAGGACAAGGCATGTGTCACAAAATATGTATGAAAAAAAATCAACTCAAAAACTGAGAACAAAGGTATATAAAATAGGAGATGAACGCAAGCTTCTAGCAAGCAAGAGAAACAACAGGCATGTTATTCCACCCTTGCAAATAAATAAAAAAGGCATAAAGTGGATTTGGATGAAGAAAGAGGAGGTGAAGGAGAAATTTTCTCTATCCCTACGTAGCGAAGAGAAAACCCAAACAAGGGCTAAGAAGCAGTTAAAATATAATACTCCTATCATGACTCGACCAATGAAGATGTGGAATAAAAAGGAGGAAAATATACTATGTGGGAGTATATCCTTTGTTTTTCTTCATTAAAAGAAGATAATGGCCTCAAGTAACATATTCAGGGGTTAGAAGGAATTAGACAAATAAATCCATCTAAAAAATGGAGTTATGGTTGATTCCCCATGCTAAGTACAGTGATAAATGTGTCTATGTCGAATTTATCAACATTGCGGGAGAGAGGTGTTGGGTGTGGAACCTAACTATCTTCTTTATTTAGATGTATCATTGTGTTGGACCCCTATTCTTAATGGGGCGGCAACGCCATCTGTCGTTTGATCGCCGTTAGGGGGGTTCAGGGGGGGTTTTGGGGGCAGCGTCTTCGAAGCTAAAAAAAGATGTTAAATTGGCTTGTAAAATATTGTAATTTCATAGTCAATCTGGGCCATTCATTAGGTGGATGATCTGACAGTAGAAGTTATGTTTAATTTAAGGTTGTTTTCCCTAGAAGGAAACCCCTCTATTGTATGAGGGTATTGTATTGTGTCTATGTATGGTTTGTATACTCTAAGCGAGAAATAGCAAGGGGTATTGTGTGAGAGAGAAGATTATACTACATCAGATCTGTTGTAGGTTGTGTCTCTTAATTTTTTTGGATAATATAAAGGAAGGACCAGTTGTTTCTGTGGACGTAGCCCAAGTTGGGTGAACCACATATATTTGTATCCCTCTTGTTTTATATGTTTTTTGTGTTTGTGTTTCCACATATTTTATGTGTTCCATTTATCTGTAATATATAATTTTCTAACAACTGGTATCAGAGTCGAAGGTCTAATTGGCTAATAAGCTAACAAGAAATAAGGGTTCTTGGTTCAAGTGGGATCAATGGCAGAAGATGATAGGTTTAGGGCTGAGAAATTTAACGGCCAAAACTACCCTCTATGGAAGATGCATATGTAATATTTTCTGTATCAGAAATATCTGTACCTACCATTGAGTGGAAAAAAAATAATTCGTCGAGTATGACAGACATGGAATGGGATATTCTCGATAGAAAGGCACTTGAAACAACACGGTTGTGCCTCGCAACATCAGTAGCCTTCAATATTTCGAAGGAAACAACAACAGAGGATTTAATTATGGCATTGGTGAAACTATATGAAAAACCCTTAGCCTCAAATAAGGTATTTCTTATGAAACGTTTATTTAATATGAAGATTTCGGACGGTGGATCTGTTGCTGACCATTTAAATGAATTTAATATGGTTATTATCAATTAGTTAATTTCTGTAGGGGTAAAATTTGATGATGAAGTTAGGGCTCCGTTATTTCTGTGCTCAATGCCAGAAAGTTAGAATGATTTATTTATGGCCATTAGTAACTTGGTCTCTGGATCTAGTACTTTAAAGTTTCATGATGTTGTCAGTGCTATCCTTAGCGAGGAAATGCGACGGAAAAGCTCCAATAATACATTGAGTAATTCTTTGAGTGAAAATACTAGGGGAAGAAAAATGAAAAGAGGAAAGAGCTCAAGATATCACAGTAAATCAAGGAAAGGAAAATCCAAGTCCAAATCATGGATGGTGTGTTGGAAATGCGGAAAGAAAGGACACATGAAGAAAGACTGTAAATCTCATAAGGGAAAAGAAGGAGACGCATGGCAAGAAAACAATTATGAAGCAAATGTGACAGGTGATGTGGTACAATATGATTTGATTATTTATTTAGAAAATGTTATTGATTCCTAGGTGGTAGATTCAAGGGCCTCATTCCATGCCACACCCAATAAGAAATATTTTCATGACTATGTTCAAGGATATTTTGGACAGGTTCGTCTGGGTGATGATAAACCCTGTAAAATCGTTGGAATGGGTAAAGTTATTATAAAACAGCAGAATGGAAACCTATGGTTATTAAAGGAGGTAAGGCATTGTTACACAGTAATTTGTCACCGTCCCTGCAATCCCCATCTCACCCATTGGAGGGTCGTTTCTGTGACCAATAAGCAGTTTCATGCCTTGTAAATACCATCATTGCATCCCTTTCCATGAGGACAACATTTCTTCTGTTGATCATTTCCTGAGCAGACCCCTAAAAACACCTGTTTTTGCCTTGGTGCTGGTAGCCCGTTATGTACTCGCGCCAATGAAGAAAATTAACACTTAGCCCGTGCCAATTGGTGCTCTGTCCCAGTTAAGCACCCACGCCAATCTGCTTTTGGAAATTTAAAAAAAAAAAAATAGGCGAAGTTTCGATTACAACAACTTCGTGGATGAGTCATCAGGAGTGATTTCGACTGAATAACCACGGCCTTCCTCCTTTGGCCTCTTGTTTCCACCTTATGGGGAACCTACCAAGGATAGGGCCTCCCTTCCACTATTGTAGGGATCCCAACCTCTTCCTCTCCTCTATAAATATAGCCTTCATCCATTGATGAAGGGGCTGAATAGCTGAATGGCTGAATAGCTAGTAACCAAGTTCCCAAGAGCCATCAGAGCCTTATGCTGCAAGAGCCTTGATTCATTCCCTTAAGGCCAGATCGAAGAAAGGATATTATTGTCGAGACATCCGAAGAGAGAGGTTTGTCCCATCCCCGACAAAGCGCCGAGACGGCCCGCCGGCCATCTCCGAAGGAGAATTCTGTCATTGCAGCGTGGTTGCATTCTTCTTTTGATCGACGAAGAAGGGTCTGCCTGCCGTTGGTCTGTTTCGTTGTTTGACCACGATGAGCTGTCTTTCCACTGACATATAGCTCATATACTGATTCGCTTTGTTTGTTTGTTTTCAAGAAAGGTGTCCCATCACTTTTTTTTTGATCGTGAGGATTATGATCCGCCAGAGCGAGGAACCAGAGCTACTTTTCTAAGGCCGCGTTATCCAGCAAGCTGCTAGTTCCTCGATTTACCAGGGAACCTACACTATAGCATGAACGATTGTTGCTAGACCCGGTCTGGGCTAGTAGGGATCACCTCTGTCCGCAGAGGGGATTTACCTCCACAACAAATTGGTGACTCCAATGGGGAATGTCTAGCTTGTTGTTGTTATTTTTTGTAAGCTACAGACGAAGCCTGAAGTTAGCCAGGTAGCCTTCGAAACGTTATTGCTCTGCATTAGCGAAGTAGATCAAAGCTGCTTCAGTCAATCTCCGGTTTAGTTTATGAACTGAACACTTGGAGTATTGTCTTGTCTTTTCGGTCGATTCTTGACTTTGCTTGCTTGATCAGCTCTTTTGGCTGGCTCTTTTCTGAGTGTTTGGCTTTTAGTTCAGCCCCAGAGGATTAGATCTGACCTCTGCTTTTCTGAATTTTCACCTTTTCATGGTTGGCTTGATTGGCGCGGTTTCCACCCTGACAGTCATGCCAGTTGGCGCAGGTTGTCAGTTCATCACTCGCGCCATCCCCTGTCTGGCGCGGATTACAGCCAGATAGTCGCACCATCTCCTGTAGGTGCTAGGGTTTTCCCTTGTTCGGAAGTTTCTTTTGGTTAGTACTTTGCTTCTGGGTTTGTTTTAGATCCTGCTTGAAGTGGTGAGTCTGGTCTTGGTTGGGAGAAATTCTTTGTTTTTTCATTTTCAGGCGTTGGCGCCTGTTGTCAGTTAGCAACCCGTGCCAATTGGGCATTGGCACTAGTTGTCAGTGAGCAAGTCGCGCCAATTGGCGCTAGTTGTCAACGACAAAGTCGGGCCAATTTCAGGGTGTATGAAAATTGAGATTTTTTCCCTAAATCCTTCACCGGTGTGTCTTTCCCTTCCGGTCTTTCCTCTATATGAGCTTAGATTACATTGCTCATTGTTTGGAATGTCTTATTTCAATGATTGTTTGATGTAAAAGGGAATGAATGCCTTGTTTTTGATCTCTTGCTTTGGAATTCCTCTTTGTGTTTGACCTCATATGTCTTGTCGCCTTTTGAGGGATTTTGTGACAAAGTGTTTGAAATAACGATTGCATTCTTAGTGTTTGTTTACATCTCTTTTGCATTCATCCTTCATTAAGGAGATTTGCGTTCTTTTAGTTTTCGTCTCATAGTCTGCTTTTCGTTAAAATGCATTAGATCACATTGCATTGAAAAGTATTTTTGAGATTTATCATTGAACTTAGATCACATTGTTTAATGATTGAAAACTAAAAATCGCTTTGATTGCATTCTCTTTCATTGAAAGCATGCATTAAGTAGATTCTCATTTCATCGAAAAATGAATTGAGTGCATTCTTATCATTTGAAAGGAAAAAGGAAATTGTGCATAGATTACAATTGCATAGTTTTCAGAAAAAGAGGATTTTGCATATATTACATTGCATTATTCGCATCGTTGAATGTTTGAAATTACTTTTGGATAGTGAAAGTCATCTAGTTTGGAAGGATTTCATTTGTAGTGTTGTTGTTTGTTGCATCATTGTTTGAAGCTCTTCCCTTTACTAAATAGCATTCATCGAATTGAAAGAATTCTTTTCTCATATAGCTGCATATAGGAGATTGTCAGATGACATACGGTAGGGCCTTGGAACTGAGACATAATTGAAGATAAACATTAAAATTTATTCAATTTACACTAAGGCAACATTGAAACATTAACGAAATATTTAGAGGTCTAGGCTAGAGACGTGTTCCGGCATCGTTAAACCTAGTAGCTGTCATTTGCCTCTTGGCTTTAGTCAGCACTAGCACGGACTTGTGCTCCCCATACCATCGAGTATATAAAGGGAGACCCCACTAGGTTGCTATCCTTTATCCGTAGGAAGCCGAGTTTGCCGCCTTATACCCGTGATACACTGGACATAGCATTCGGGGACATTGCCTGCACGTACGTCAAGTCCTTGGTTGATTTCTCTTTCATTTTGAAACCAAGATGTATATTGCAGTTCACAGTTATTTGGTACACCCTTTGCCTAGCATTTCTGAGTAGTCATTTTGATCTTTTCTGACTCTTTAAATTTGAAAAGATCATCAAGCACTTGTCCTTTCACGCTTGTTTCCAATTTGAAAGAGATAGAGTCACCTTTCAGCCGTTTCTCGACTCTTAAAACATGAAACGGTGGAGTTTCTAAGTTTCAATGTGGTAAAATAAATCACCCGCGATCACATGCCCTTTTAGAGTTTTCTTGTTGACCATTTGATTGTGTTCCTTGGTTTTTAGCCCGTGTGCGGTTTTGAGTTGTTGATGGCAACTTTTCCGGAGTTCACCAACCAAGGAATCCCCTCTGAAGGGAATCCTGGTCCTTTTCTGCCTTTTGGAAATGTCGGCGCTCCTTATATGGCAACGTTGTCCCTTCCTGGGTTAACTGTTAGGTTGCCTGTTTGGTTTTTTTCAACCTCTGTGGTCCCGAATGTCTCAACTACTGGTCAATCAGTTCCTCCACCTAAACAACATCATGTTGATTCCAAGGTGGACCTCTCCTCTTCTTCGCCTGTTTTTGCGTCCTCATCTTCTACTTCGCCTGGTGAAAGTCTGGATTCGAGTAACTAGGTGGCTAAGAAGAAGAAGAAGAAGACAAAGAAGAAGAAGTCTGATAAGAGAGAGGCTAAGGCTGCAGCTGTTGCTTCTAATGCACCTCCTCTTGATAAACCTTCCAACCCTCCTCAGAAAGTCAAGTTCCCATGCATGTTGTGCACAGGAAACCATCTTCTTCGAGATTTCCCTGGCATTCCTAAGGTGCTCGAAGTATGGTCCAATGGTCGTCCACCGTTGCCTTTGGCTTCTGGGAGTCAGGTTGGGGGCACTTCTTCAGATCCTACTGGTAAGGCTCCTAAGAAGCAGGGTAAGATTACCAATCCCTGTAAGTTCTGTGAAGGGTACCATGCCATTCACCTTTGTCCATATATGGATGAAGCCAAGAGAGTTTTGGACAACTCGACTGTTTCTACACCATGCCTCCCAGCTGGTTATAAACAGCTTTCTTTAAGTCCTCCACCAGCTGATGCCACGATTGGTCAAGAGTCATCCTTGGTCGATCCCGCTACCCCAGAAATTCAAATTTAGGAATTCGTTCCCGACCAACCATTGGTCGTGGGATCGGTTGAGCTGGCCCCGTCTACGGTGCACTAGGTCTTTTCCGTCGACAGTGGATCTCACATCCCTCAGGTTCTTCTTGTTTCTTCAGATTCTTCGGACTTGGAGAAAGATTCTCCTGTCCCTATACCTCAAGAAGTTGCTCCTCCGCCTCCCGTGATGGAGGTCTCGGAGGATACTCCTCCCGCCTTCGAGATGGAGGTTGTGGAAGATGCTCCTTATTCTTTCATAACACCAGGGGAAGACCATCTCAGTTCGATGGTAGCCCCTCCAAGTAGTTTGGTCGCTTCCTTTGATTGGAGTCGATTTGCAGGATACCGCCTTCGGTCTTATGTGCCTTTCGAGATAACAGTACAGGCTTTTGGTATGGTCGTACCCAGAACCATTATAGACGAAGGCGCGTCTGTTAGTGTTCTATCCTCAACTACTTGGCAAGCTTTCGGTTTGCCGCCGCTTGTGCCTGTTACACAGAATCTGTTGGAATTTAACAGAAGAACGAGTCAACCGTTAGGGATCCTTCCGAGGTTACATGTTACTTTGGGAGGTAAAACCATCCATATGGACGTGATGGTTGTTCCAGGCCCCTTGGATTTCAATCTGCTCTTGGGGTGCGATTACACCTATGCCATGGGGGCGCTTGTCTCCTCCCTTTTTCGTGTGGTCTGTTTTCCACATGAAGGACGAATCGTGACCATTGATCAGCTTTCGTTCTTTGGTCCTGATGTGGCAACTGGCCCGCCATCATCCCTTCTTGGTTTTTATCCACCTGTTGTATCTGCCCAACCGCAGGTCAACTATGTGGCTACCTACCCCGTGCCTGTACCCATTGATAGTGTCGTTGTGCATCAGGTGTTGGGGGCATTGGGTCTTGACTTCCAGGATGTTTTCCTTCCATCGGTAGTGGAACTCTTGGAAGCGATGACTTCTTGTTCATAATGATGAGGTCAGTCAGAGCACGGTTCTTTTCCTGTGTCAAGCTCCTTAAAAAATGAAGCAAGGTTTGTCGGAGAAAAGTTCCTTGTCTTGTGTCAAGCTCCTTAAAAAATGAAACAAGGTTGTCGGAGCATGGTTCTTTTCTTGTGTCAGGCTCCTTAAAAAATGAAACAAAGGTGTCTTGAGGATAGTTCTTTTAATGTGTCAACCTCGTTAAAATAATGAAACACGTTCCCATTCAATTTGAGTCTTTGTTTAGATCTCGTAAAATCCCATTCGAGTCTTTCTTAGATCTCGTAACTTGAACCTTCACTCCATCTGCCTTTCATATGGATTGAAGCTTGGGGGGCATGTACCTAGAATTGAGTCACCATGTTGGGGGCATGCTTACTTTTTTCAAGCATAGTTTGTTTCCGTTTCAAGTTTGTGTAAAAATGAAACCAGTTTCAAGCATAGTTTATCTTTGTTTCAAGCTTGTGTAAAAATGAAACTAACTTCAAGCAGAGTTTTCTGATTTCAAGCTTGTGTAAAAATGAAACCATTCCCATTATACCTCTTGTGATTGCCATTTTATCAACCTGTTTTTGCTAGATGAACCTTGGTTTTCTCACTCCATCGTCACTATCTGCTTGGCCGATCATATGCCTTCACTTGGTTGTTTTACCCGTTCCTGAGGAACCGCTGCGATGAGTGGTCTTGTTAACCAGCCTCTTAACCTTTTCTTGTTCTGAGCAGTTCCACCATTACCGGAACTAGTAGCTACCTTTTATACCACTCGTTCCTCCAGGAGGAGTCACCTTTCAGCTCTTTTCTGACTCTCTAAAATTAAAAAGATTGCCGAGTCCCTTATCATATCGATCTCGTTAAAGTGGACACGAAACGACATCTACCCAGTATACGTTTACCCCTTTATCAGGCTGGGATGGATTACTTACGAAAAAGGAATACCCTAGCCTATCGCGACTAGGAGGTTTTCTCAGATATCGTTTTCTACCTTTTCGGATCTGAGGAACTACTTACGAAAAGGGATCGTTGGAGTTTACTTTTCTGTTGTCTTTTCAAACTCTCTAAACATGAAAAGACACCGAGTTCTTCCTTTGTCAGACTCGTTAAACCCTGATGACATTGGATCAGTCGTAATGACGTTGTTCGAGTTTCTCCTTCCTAGGGCTCGTTAAATGTACTAGGATGGGTTCATCCGAAGGATGAGCTTATATGACAAGCATATGGTATCCTCTTCAAGCTTGTGTAAAAATAAAGAGGTACTCGCCAGAAATGGTGGGGGATAATGGAACCAACATCACTGTCATGTCGACAGTATGTCGCTCTTGAACATGCCACTTGTCTGCATTCGTGTCGGGTTGGGGATATCTCATCTCGTCTTCTACTTGCCTCCGTGGGTTTGGGTGATCCCTTTTGACCTCTCATCTGCTCTTTGCCTCGTCATCATGACCTTTGATCTTTTGATGTCAAATATTGCCAAATTCACTGTCGTGCCGCCGATATGTTCAAGAGAAGTTGACCTCTGCAGTTACAACCTCCTCTGATTATCATCTGATCCTGATTCACAAAGACATTATGTTCCTTTGTCTTGCGTCGATGACGTGGGAAACACTATGGCCCACCTTCGATCAAGGTCACTTCCTGTCGACTTATACTCATTATCCAGGAAACTGATCTAGAGACTCCTTTCTGGTACCTTGGAGCCTGCATGCCTCAATGGCAGGTTCTTCGCGTTCGACGTGAGGTTCTCATTATTGGCCTTCGATCGAGTGATTCTACGGGTGTTCGACACCAGCTCATTGATTCACATGCCATAGATTGTACTTGTAGTACCTTGAGGGCCATTGTAGAATCAGATGATGTTCTTGCATGTTCGACTTCAGCTCACTTATTCACATGCTTGAACTTGTACTTTGTTCGGGTCGAGATGGAGCGCAAGACCCTGGATTTTGTCTGTTGGAATCCAGGCTGTGATTTTGTGGATTATTATGATTGGTTAAATGACTCACTAATTGGATGGCTACAACCATACCTGAGTCTCTTTATCGATCCTTACTGGATGGCTGTGTCCATGCCTTGGATCTGGATTATTGTATGCTCTGTTATGGATGGCTGCGCCCATACCACATATATATCATGTATCTGAGATATTAGTTGTATTTCTCTACGCAGGTTTTCCAACGGTGGTGTTTTTCAATTGTACACATTCTCGTAAAGCATTTCACCCCTCTCTCTCTTTCGGGCCTCATGCTTTAGGGGGCATCTGTTACACAGTAATTTTTCACCGTCCCTGCAATCCCCATCTCACCCATTGGAGGGTCATTTCTGTGACCAATAAGCAGTGTCATTCCTTGCAAATACCATCATTGCATCCCTTTCCATGAGGAAAACATTTCTTCTGTTGATCATTTCCTAAGCAGACCCCTAAAAACACATGTTTTTGCCTTGGTGCTGGTAGCCCGTTATGTACTCGCGCCAATGAGGAAAATTAACACTGAGCCCACGCCAATTGGCGCTCTGTCCCAGTTAAGCACCCGCGCCAATCTGCTTTTGGAAAGTTTTTTAAAAAAAAGAGGTGAAGTTTCGATTACAACAACTTCGTGGATGAGTCATCAGGAGTGGTTTTAACTGAATAACCATGGCCTTCCTCCTTTGGCCTCTTGTTTCCACCTTATGGGGAACCTCCCAAGGGATAAGGCCTCCCTTGCACTATTGTAGGGATCCCAACCTCCTCCTCTCCTCTATAAATGTAGCCTTCATCCATTGATGAAGGGGCTAAATAGCTGAACGGCTGAATAGTTGAATGGCTGAATAGCTAGTCTCCAAATTCCCAAGAGCCATCAGAGCCTTATGTTGCAAGAGCCTTGATTCATTCCCTTAAGGCCAGATCTAAGCAAGGAGATTATTTTCGAGACATCCAAAGAGAGAGGTTTGTCCCATCCCCGACAGGATTTTTCGAGACGTGTTCCGCTGGCGACCCTCTGAAGGAGAATTCAGCATCAGAGTTATGGTTGTATTCTTCTTTGATTGATTAATAATAAGCGACTACTGGTTATGGTTCCACTTCTTTTGTTGATTATGATGATGAGTTATGTCTTCTCTGACTGACATATAGTTGCATATACTGAATTTTACGCTTGTGTTTGTTTTGTTTCTTGCGTGTGCAGGTGTCCGATCACGGAGATCGTGAGGATTGTGATCTGCCATAGCTAAGGAACGGGAGCGCTACTTTCTCTACAAGAGACAGTGTTGGATTCCAGGTAAGCCTTCGTCGCTAGTTGGTTTATTTGCAATTAGGAACCTGCACTATAGCGTGAATGATTGTTGCTAGACCCGGTCTGGGCTAGTAGGGATCGCCTCTGTCCGCAGAGGGGATTTACCTCCACAACAGGCATGTTCCAGATCTGAAGAAAAATCTGATTTCAATAGGGAATTTAGGCAGTGAAGGTTGTGTGATAAATTTTACAAAGAAAAATTGGAAGGTCACTAAAGGAGCCCTGGTAATAGCAAAAGGCGAAAAGGTTGGTACATTGTATTTATGCAATGGTATTTCTAACTCTGTTAATGCTTTAACTTCCAAAGTAGAAGATGCATAATTATTGCATCATAGGCTCAGACACATGATTGAGAAGGGGATGAAGATTCTTGACTCAAGAAATTTTTTGTCGGGTTTGAAAGATATTGATTTGGATCTCTGTGAGAATTATATTTATGGAAAACAGAAGAGAGTCAGATTTCTTAGAGTTGGGAAAGAAAGTAAGAGAGAAAAATTAGAGCTTATGCATACAGATGTATGGGGACCTACTTAGGTATCATATCTAGGTGGCTTTTGTTATTATGTTACTTTTATTTATGATGCAACTAAAAAAACTTGGATTTATTGTGTTCATAATAAATCTGATGTATTTGATACTTTCAAGAAATGGAAAGATTTGGTTGAAATTGAGACAGGAAAGAAGTTGAAGTGTCTGAGATCAGACAATGGAGGTGAATATTGCAGCAAAGAGTTTGATAGGTATTTTTAAGAGCATGGAATTCGTAGAGAGAAGACAGTTCCAAGAACACCACAAGAAAATGGTGTGTCAAAAAGGATGAACAGGACAATCATGGAGTGTGCAAGGTGCGTGAGATTGCATGCAAGATTGCCTTTAGAATTTTGGGTAGATGTTGTAGATACCGTTGATTATCTAATAAACAGAGGGCCTTCAAGTTCCTTGGATGGTGGTATTCCAGAGGAGGCATGGACAAGTAAAAAGTTAAACTACTCTTTTTTAAATCATTTTAGTTGTGAGGCCTTTGTCCATATTAATAAAGAAAATAGAACAAAGCTTAAGGAAAAATCAAAGAAATGTACCTTTATTGGATATGGTGTTAATGATTTTGGTTATCGCTTATATGATTATGAAAATCACAAAATCATTAGTAGCATAGATGTAATATTCAATGAAAAGGTCTTGTATAAGAATCAGTTGCAGGAAAAGAAATAGGAAAAAGAAAACAAATAATACATAGTTCTTGATGAGATCACAGAAAAATTAAAGGTGTCTGAAAATAATAATAATCAACAGGCACAACAACAACAACCACCACAAGATAAACAGGAACCTCAAACACCTGAAAGTGGTGTCAGAAGATCTACTAGGATAAATAGACCCCCTGAACGATACTCTCCTTCATTATATTATTTATTGTTGATTGATTGTGGTGAACCTGAATGTTATGAAGAAGCAATGCAGGTCGAAACCAGGAAGAAGTGGGAGCTAGTCATGAAAGATGAGATGGACTCCTTAATACATAACCAAACTTGGGACTTAGTCAGGATGCTTTTCGGTAAAACAACATTGCAGAATAAATGGGTTTACAGGCTGAAGGAAGAATATGGAGGAAAATAGAGGTACAAAGCTAGAATTGTGGTGAAGGAGTTTTCACAGAAGAAAGGTATTGACTTTGATGAAATATTTTCTCCTATTGTTAAGATGACTTCAATTGGAACTATTTTAAGTCTTGTAGCAGTGGAATATTTTCATCTTGAACAGTTAGATGTAAAGACAAAATTTCTCCATGGAGATTTGGAGGAAGGGATCTATATGCAGCAACCACAAGGATATGAGGTCAAAGGGAAGGAAAAATTAGTGTGCAAGTTAAAGAAGAGCTTGTATGGCTTAAAATAGGCTCCAAGGCAATGGTATCTAAAATTTGATAGGTTTATGTCTGAACAATGTTATACTAGATGTCACTCTGATCATTATTTTTATCTAAAAAGGAAAAATGATGGAAGCTATATTATATTGTTTTTTGTATGTAGATGGCATGCTTGTTGCAGGGTCTAACATGCAGAAAATAAATGTGCTCAAAAGAAAATTGGCTAATTCATTTGCAATGAAGGATTTGGGAGCTACAAAATAAATCCTTGGTATGATAATAACTAGAGATAGGAAAAATCGCAAATTAACATTGTCTCAGAATGAATACATACAAAAGGTGTTGAAAATATTTAATATGCAGAATGCAAAACCAGTTAGTACAGATTTGGCTAGCCATTTCAAACTTAGTAAGGATATGTGCCCCAAGACCTAAGAATAAATGGATTATATGTCTAAATATCCATATGCATCAGTATTTGGAAGCTTAATGTATGCAATGGTCTGCACACGTCCTAATATTTCACATGCAGTGGGATTTGTAAGCAGGTACATGAACAATCTAGGAAAAGAAAATTAGATGGCAATGAAATGGATTCTCATATATTTGAGAGGTACTACAAATCAAGCATTATGCTTTGGTGGTTCAAACATTGTTCTACAGGGATATGTTGATGCAGATATGGCAGGTGATAGAGATAATAGGGTATGTATTTAATGTAGGTGGAACAACTGTCAATTGGGTTACAAAAATGCAAAGTGTTGTTGCACTTTCAACAACAGAAGCAGAGTATGTTATTGCTATAAAGGCTAGTAAAGAAATGATTTGGTTACAAAGGTTTATGGATGAATTGGGTAACAAGCATGAGATGGGAAGGTTATACAGTGACAACCAGAGTGCCATTCATCTTGAAAAGAACTCGGCATTTCATTCCAGGACTAAACACATACATCTCAAGTACCATATTATCTATCAAAATGAAGAGACACAACCTACAACAGATCTGTTGTAATATCCTCTTCTCTCTCACACAGTCCCCCTTTCTATTTCTTTCTCAGAGTATACACACCATACACAGATGCAATACAATACCCTCATACAACAGAGGGGTTGCCTTCTAGGAAAAAAACCATAAATTAAACATATCTTTTACCATTAGACCATTGGCCTAATGAAAAACCCAGATTGACTACGAAATTATGACGATAAAAATATGGGTGACGTTGCCGCCCTGTTAAGAACAGGGGCCCAACATAGCGATACATCTAAATAAATAAGAAAATCAGGCTCCACACCCAACAATCTCCCACTTGGAGATTAATTGTAGCAACTCCACTGCTAATTCATTTGCTGGAAAATTACTCCACTTTGGACCTAGTTGTTTCTCATCTTCATCATCATACTTCAAGACCAATTGAAACTAAGCATAATCTTAGTTTCTCCCTGGTTACAAATTTTGTTAGCATATCTACAATATTCTGGCTAGTGTGTATATTTTCCAACTTCAATTGTCCATCTTCCAACACTAGACGTATGAAATGGTACTTGAGATGTATGTGTTTAGTCCTGGAATGAAATGTCGTGTTCTTTGCAAGATGAATGGCACTCTGGCTGTCACTGTATAACCTTCCCATCTCATGCTTCTTACCCAATTCATCCATAAACCTTTGTAACCAAATCATTTCTTTACTAGCCTTTATAGCAATAACATACTCTGCTTCTGTTGTTGAAAGTGCAACAACACTTTGCATTTTTGTAACCCAATTGACAGTTGTTCCACCTACATTAAATATATACCCTATAGATTTGTATGTGTTTAGTCCTGGAATGAAATGCCGAGTTCTTTTCAAGATGAATGGCACTCTGGCTGTCACTGTATAACCTTCCCATATAAAGGAAGGACTTGTTGTTTTCGTGGACGTAGCCCAAGTTGGGTGAACCACATATATCCGTGTCTCTCTTATTTTATATATTTTCAGTGTTTGTGTTTCTGAATATTTTATGTGCTCTATTTCTCTGTAATATATAATTTTCTAAAAAGAGGAAAGTGTAGGCAACATAGTTCGATGGGGAGTGCACAACAGCATTTTTTTTTGTGAGAAGAAGAGGAGCTACAATAGATATGTGGATTTAAAATAGGCCCGAAGTAAAATAGGGTCCACAATATCAGATCCCAAGCAGAACCAGGAAGGCATATGTAAGATACCAAAGAAAATAAGGGAGCATTAGATTAGGGGGAATTTCTTTCGTAGCAGTAGTAGGCAATGATCCTAAGCCTCAGGAAGAGGTGATTTCTCAGGAAATGAAAGGTTGCATCTTGGGTGAAATACCCTTATTTAATTTAAGATTGTGAATTTGATTATGCCTAGAAATCATGTGTTCATGAACATAATTGGTACATGTTGTGCATGTTCCTTCGCAATAAATTGATACACTACTACATTTGGCGGAAATTCCGACACTTGGTTTCGACGCTTTTGACCAAATGTCAGAAATTTCCCCAAATTTTTTCCATCCCGCCCGAAATCGTCGCTATACCGACGTTTATAGAAAAGTGTCGCAATACCGACACTTAGAAAAGTGTCGCAATTGCGACGTTTGGAGGAAGACGTCGCAATTGCGACACTATGGCCCAAAGCATCGCTATTGCGATGACTGCCTCCAAACGTCGCAAGTGCGACACAATGTCTAAGTGTCGCAATTGCGATGTTTGGAGGCACCCGTCGCAATAGCGATGCTTTGTCCGCCGTCGGTATAACAACACTTATATGTGCGCTACATAAAAATGATTTTATTGTTTCGTATCTGTCGCAATAGATACATTAATGTCTGATATCACGCGCGCATTCACCTTCCGCTCTTGCAGAACAGCATTCACCCTCAGCTCTTGCAGAACAGCATTTTCCCTCAACATTCGCCCTCAACGTTCGCCCTCAGCTCTTGCAGTACAGCATTCGCCCTCAGCTCTTGCAAAATGGTAAGTTCTTACTGCAGGCCCTTCCTCCTATAGTAGGGTTGACTCTATTTGGGTTTTTTTGGTCAATTCCATTGGATTGTGTTAGGCCGTAGGGTTCTCTGTAGATGTCAAGAGTCAAGATTCAATACCCTCTATTATCTTCATCACCCAATACAAGATTTAAATTTTTCCCAAAGAAACGCTTATTAATTTGGCAGCCATTATTTCTCCCTGCTTTAAAAACCCTACATTTAAATGAAAACAAGCATTGCATTTCAACTACAAAATATATTAGTGTTCAAATGTACATGTGTGCTACATTAACGTCTGATATCACGCATGCACCCGCGCCCCTCCACTTCGCAACAAAGATCTGCCACCCCCGCGTGCACAAAGCATTCGCCCGAGCTCTTGCGTGCACGCATTCGCCCTCATCTCTTGCAAAACAGCATTCGCCCTGCATTCGCCCTCAGCTCTTGTAGAATAGCATTCACCGTCAGCTCTTGCAGAACAGCATTCGCCCTCAGCTCTTGCAAAATGGTAAGTTCTTACTGCAGGCCCTTCCTCCTATAGTAGGGTTGACTCTATTTGGGTTTTTTTGGTCAATTCCATTGGATTGTGTTAGGCTGTAGGGTTCTCTAGATGTCAAGAATCAAGATTCAATACCCTCTATTATCTTCATCACCCAATACAAGATTTAAATTTTTCCCAAAGAAACGCTTATTAATTTGGCAGCCATTATTTCTCCCCGCTTTAAAAACCCTACATTTAAATGAAAACAAGCATTGCATTTCAACTACAAAAATCTATTAGTGTTCAAATGTACATGTGTGCATCACTTGTAGGGTATTCCTTTTCCACTTTCACATTATCCAAGAATGTGTGCAGTATAGTTCATATTTTTTGTGATTTAGATTATCTTGAAAAAGGAAAGGTAAATTATTTCCCATGGAAAAAGAAGGTTTTCCCTTTTTAATTCTGGAAATGGTACAACAAAGTTCCATTTCTACCCGAAACTCCTATGAAACGAGAACCAAATAAAGGCCATGTCCTCAATGGACATCTTTTGGCTTTGAAAATGGCCATTGCACCGTGTTGTTTCTTATATTACATCACGATAGTTTCTTAGGTCATTTCTTGTTTCTTGAGATGAAAAACAACCAAAGAAATTGTGAATGTCCTTTCAAGAAATAAATGACCATTTCTCAATCATATCTCAACTATTTTTTATTTTATTCAGTGGTTGCTTAATTTGAGAGAAATTTGACACTTTTATAAGGAATATAACATAAAAACACAAAATGGGAAGGAAGTGATGAGGTAGATGACCTTTAGTTGTTGTCAATTAAGAATTGATAATACACGATGCATGTTCTGTACTACAAACTAGATTCCTTCCTGGAGTTAGGACACAGAGTATTGAATCAAAGTTGTAGTTTCTAACTTCTCGTATTGGTTCATCAATCTTGAAATTCAGACATTGCATGTCTTCATTGCTTCATGTTTGAATAATTTGCATCATATCGTACAATAGGGAATTAGGAATTATGATTATTATTACTTTATGGATCAGTTAAGTTACTTTTAAGTTTGCGTGTTTTAGTGTGAAATTATTCTAGTGTGCCCCTAGGCCCAGGTGAAGGAATGCCAAGGACTGAGAACCCTAGTTTTTAAGTGGTATTGTTTCTTATACCCAAAAACCCCTCAATATCACTTCTTATTAGTTCTTAACAATAGTGTTGTAAACAATTTGAGAATTGATATAGCAAAATCTCGCACTTCTCAAGATAAAGTCCTAAAGCTAACGTGTGATACCATGTGTAATTCAATAGCCCCATTGTCACCTCACCAACCTCTTTTCACTTCGGGCTAGCTCTCCTCCAACTCAAGGGGGGTTCTCCCTAGTAGATGTTATGGATCTAATGGCCCAACCAAACCAAGTCAAGAGCCCCCTAACTCTCTATGTTTACTACTATCAATCAAAATATTGAACAATAGGGTCAGACATGCATCCTAAAGATAAAATTGCCAAGGTATTTTTAGGTAATTTCAAAGGGAAATTCCCCAAACACATATAATCAAGGAATTATAACGTGATTTCAAACATTAAATATCAACAAAATCGTTTAAAGGATATTGAAAGGAAAAAGGTGATGGAAGATAGAAAGTGCCTTACTTAAATGCTCTAAAAAAATTTCAATAGTTGCTCCAAAAGCTTCACTTCAAGGCCCTTCAAGATCGTCTCCAACAATGCTATATCATCCGCTTCAACAATGTTGCTCCAAAAATATCCTCAAGGTCTTCACAACAAGTTTACTAGAATTTTCTCCAACAATATATTCAATAAGGTCTTCATTGTCAAATCGTCTCTTGTTTGGGTGCCTTAATGTGCAATGACATGTTTCCAGGATTGAATTCAATGCAAGGCAAATTTGAAACTCTAACTCTGTCTTCCGGTGTCTTATTAGAAATTATTTTAGTTTTCATTTTATGTTTTCAAGTTAGATATTGTTTTCAATTTTTTACATTTATAATTTTATTGCAATGTGGCAGACTGATCAGAGCAGTGCAGGAACAACCCCGAGACGGGATGATCGCGGAAAGAGGCCAGCAGAAGAACATGTAAAGTGCCAGCATTGCTCTATCTTCATGTATTTTAGTTATTTACATAATTGAAATAATATTAATTTTTTTCAAATATGCAGACACCTAGCCATGGTACGCCTGATGATTCCCTCTTTGAGGAAGAGCTTTCTTCATCCCTATCTCCAGTGTTCTTGTTGCGAAAAAAGGCACGAGATGCAAGGTCGGAATTTAATAATTTGATAGACGCGCCTCAAACACCTGAAACAGAAGAGAGGATAAAACAACTTATGAGCCAACTAGAAATATATCAGGTAATAATAAAAAGTCAAAAGGATATTTTTTTTGTTCTGCATGAGATGAATTGTGATAGTTTGATTTTTAATTTTTACATTGACTAAACTAACAAAAAGTTCTTTTGTAAGTAGCGTTTTCTGGCACTTGCTAAACCCGGTGTTGGTGGTAGTGGGACACAAGGGCAAGAGATTGCCCAAAAACCCTCTTGTACACCTTCTACTCCTTCAGGTGCTAGCCAAGAAACACACCCTGCCCAAGCAAACACCCATCCAACCGCTGAACGTGTTGGCAATGATGAGGCTGATATGGCCAACTACATTATTGCGTTTCCTGGAGCTACACGTGTCAGCTCCACAGGGACCATTAATGGCACGTTTTTGGTGAACGGTGAAGGTGTCCCTATAAAGCATGTACAACTCCCAGGTAAATTTTAATATTTTAACTATTTCATGTACTTTATCTAAAACATATTTATCGTGATTTTTATTTTTAAATTAATGATAATATTTTTTTTTCCTGTGTAGGAAACAATGAGTTCTACAGGTTTCTGGAGAGCCATGCGTTGGTAATTTTTGGCCCAACCATATGCACAGAGTGGAATTCCCAGAATTCCAACCTGAAAAAATAACTTCTAGATTATCTAGAAGCCCTTTTTGGGGTCAGCACATTTGACAAAACAGTGGTGGCTCGGGTAGCCGGCAAATATTTGAAATATACCAGGGACACCTATAGGACGCAATTGCAATTTAACCCTAGATATGAGTGTCCTCTCGTAGTTCCAGAGAGTGAGTGGAGAGAAATCATCCATGACGAAAAAGAGAAAAGGGCAAAGAAAGAAGGAAAAATGCCAACTGGACCCGCAAGGTAAATTACAACTTTAATTCAATAGCTTTAATTTTCTCTATGTCTAAAATAAAAGTGTGCTACGTCATATTTGACTTCAATATTTTGATGCTAGGTTGCCTGACACCTCAAAGGAAACCAAAGCTAGGATTGAAAAAAAGGGACATCACAAGCTAGGCCAGGGTGGCTACTTGAAATTAGCTGCAAGAATTGTAATTAAGTAGCTAAACATCTTATAATTAATTGTATCGCCTTCCAACATTTTTGTAATCCTATCAAATATGATTAAAAATACACAAACATATGTAATGTAGGGTGATGACTTCGGAACAAAAACTACAGAGGAAGATAAAAATATCACTTTCCATTTTTGACGTGTCGTAGTTGAACATACGCATAAGCTTGGGGCGAGGTCCCAAGATCCGAATGCGATAAGGTAAAAAATTAACCTTTCGATATGTTTGTTTTCATCCATAAATTTAATGTCTAACAACTTTGTTTAAATCGGGGGAGCAACACTACGAAGCCCGCGCAAATAACCCGGTTTAGAGCCAAATGTAGATGATCTCACGTCGCTTTGATCATTGTAGTGGGGACCGGACGAAGACGATGCCACTATCGGTGAGGGGCCGTGACGGTAATTAATTTCCACTTATAATTTTTTCTAATTATGCAACGATGGTTATTAACCTGCGTTTTTTTTTTAAATGACAGAGAATGTTTCCCTTGAGGATCTTACCACCGGAGAGGAATCTGAACGCGGTCCCAACGGCGACAAGTTTGGTGCACCGGAGTAAATAATCTCATTGCAATTTTTTTTATTAATATTACCGAACTAGTTCAATGATATTTAAGCGACAATTAAATTTAATATTATCTAGTTTTGTGGCGATGCCTCGTCCTTTGGATGAGACCGGACATTGTGACTACGCAACTAGGTCGAGCGATGCGGGTCGAAGAGCCTGTGAAATAGGAGCGAGCATGATGATATTGATGATGTAATTAGGAGCTTTAAAAATAGGAAGAAGAAAAAGAAATTTCGATAATGTAAAATATTGTATTATTATAAGACAAACGTTACCATACTTGGAACGTTTTTTGCATTATATAAAAAACTCATTTATCATACTATTTTTATGTCAAGCATTAATTGTAATGTTTCCTTGCGTACTTTTGTTGAATTGTTTTTTTATTAGTTATTGAATATTTTTTTTTATGCTCATGAAAAGTAAAAAATGAAATATAGATTGGGTATTGGGGAGTGAGAGTGATGTGAGGGGGGGGGGGGAGGGGCCATAAGAGCTTCCACCTTCACGTGGTTGGCCTGTTTAGTAGAGAGTAATTTATTGGAGCAATTTAATCTTGGAGCAAACCTCCCTCGATCCGGTGTAGCAACAAAAGTCACTTTGTTGACTTAGTTGCTACTCTTTGGGCCAATGGGAGGCTTGTTCCAAGTTCATGCGACTCCAGTAAATTGTTCTTGAAAACGAAGAAGGAGCTTATTCGGGGTATGTTTTGACATTTTCAACATATGTTCTAACATTATCATAAGAATGCATCTTAGAGTAAAAATACTACATCAATTACTTGTATTTATTGTATAGATAATGATGGATTTTGATTGAATTGGCGATCTTTGAGTACAAATCCTCTTGCATCATGAGAAATACAACTTGTCAACCGGGGTCATGTCCGGGATATTTTGCTTGTGCGCTTGGCCGGAGTTCGTAATGTCACATTTGTAAGTTCCTTTACGAGTTCATAATTCAATATGCAAAGTAATACAAAAGCACTGCAACAATAAAAGGAAAGGGTTATGGTACAGAGTCAAATTTTATTATTGACGAGTGTAATGAGAAATGTATCTCAATGCTATGGTTTTGGCCTTTTTATTGGTTGAATTAGAGGGACCAGTTGAAAATATTAGGGCCAAGTAAATTTTGGTTTTCCTTTTTGTGATGGTTTTGGTATCTGGTGGATTAGTTGCCTAAGGTATTTTGGTTGCAAACTCCTTTTCATTTTTCATACGGTATTGGCCTTGTGGAATACATTTGATTGTGTGGTCTTGTTAGATCTACAACATTTGTAGTTGTTTAGTCTTATGGCGAGTGCACTTTTATTATGGAAATAGTTGATGCGAAGTATTGCCATTTAATCCTTGCGCGGGGGTAGCATGTTGAGAAGTTTCTTGTGAAACATTTTGGTATTCAAAATGACACTTGATCTATCTGACATCATGCACTTGAATTCAAGAATTCATATTCAAAGTGTGAGACAATTCTTGCAAAATTTCAAATATTTATGTTGTTTTAAACCATTATCTTTTTCATGTATTGGATGCGAAAATGAAAGACTTTAGTATAGAACAACTAGTGAATAATTTCCGGCAAAACAACCACTTCCAAGACATGATTTAGAAGTAGAACATATGTAATTATGAAGCATAGAAAGATATCCTTGATGCATGATAATGTTTCGCTGAGGTTATTTTTGGAGAAAATAACTCCTTATTCTAGAATAGGGATCTTCCAATACAAGTAAATGCCGAGAGAAGAGAGATCATCGTGTGACGCAAAAAAATGAAATTGGACCCCTAAGAGGATTGGTGTGTACCTGGTGCTGCGTCGGCATTTTCCCTTGGTTTATCTAGTTCTTTTCCTCCGGCTTGAGTCTTAATTGACTTCTTCTTTCTTCGAGGGTTCTATTTATCAAATTGATGAATTTATTAAATAAATATCTAATGATTGGACTTTATTATATTCACGCTTTATATTATCTCCAAGCCTTATAACCAATGTTTAACTTTCAACACTTCATATTTATACTCCACGTTTCTTTTTTAAATAAATAACTTGTAATGAAATTTAGGCTCTATATTTCACCACACATTTGTAGTAAAACAGACCATTTCTGGTATCTGCTTATTGGTTTAATTAAACATTTCATTATACTCCATTTTCATATATCAATAACCAATCAAACACTCGTATCGTACTGGCTATCCCTCTTGCACACCTTAGTTAAACTCACGGAGGCAAGTTCAACGTCGACCGTCCAGATGGCCCTTCTCGAATCAACGACTCTTGGCAATTTCGCTCGGCTTCCAACGTCGGGCTTTAACGTGCGATGGCGCGGGTTAAATGGTGGTTTCAGGGGTCACTTGCACGTGTCGCATTCCCTATGGAATCGCTCGCGAATAGGAAATACGCCTACTCCGCAAAAGCGGTGCGATATGGGCAACTGCTTTTGTGATTAGCTCGTGGTTTTGGTACGGGGCTTAACCACGGGTGCAAGTCTGGTTCCACTATCCTTTTGTTTGTTAACTCAAGTCCAATCCTCGGGTCGGGTTCCGAAAGCACAACAATCTTGTCTCTTTATTAAGCGGGATTTTTATATTTGAACGGTGTTCACGACCCGGTTCTCTACACGGACCTCGCCTTCGGGTGGGGTGAGTTCACGAGGGTTATCCAACAATTTACGGGAATTCAAAGACAAAAGAATGGAATTATCAATACCCAATCACCTCACGAGTTAAACAATTCTTCACAATTGAGTTTGAGATAATTCAATGGAAACTAAGCTTGGAAATCATTTTAACTAGAAACAATTGTTCACACACGAGTTTATTGCAGAAATCCCCTCTCTACTCTCCTCTTCCCTCTCTACTTTTATTCATCAGGAATTACAATTTATATACATAACATATGGCTCTTCGGTTCTACGAGAGGACCGTTCTAGAAATCAAAGGTCTAATTATAATAATTCAACTAGCCGGAAGCTGATGCCGACTCCTACAACTCTACCAACTGATGCAAGTAATACAATTGGTCGTGAGGTATTGACACCCTGTTATTACAAATCAAATGTTTTCGAACCTCACAGCCACAACATGTGGACAAACCTCCTACATTGCGCTGGTGCCTAATGCCTGCATAATCGTGTGACATAAACCTATTAACAAAAGTGAATGAGGAATGATTATTAATTATGGCATACTAAGTTGTCGAGCGATTTTGACTATTTGTCTTTAACATGTAAAATGTTAAATTCCAAACTTACATCATCATGGTTTGGCATCATGAGCTTGACTAATTGTCCACCATGCTCATAATTTCATTGTTGTATTCATATCTATAAACTAGAATTTTCAAATAATAATAAAAAAGTTCTATAAGAAAAATCCCGGACCTCCATGTTGCTCGTTGTGAGACAAATTCAAAATTGCATTACACGATACGACACATAAGAATCTCCTATATCCGGTGGTATGTATCCAAATTTTATAATAGTGTCTTCAAGACTTATGTTGACATTGCCAATGAGATATTTAAGCAATGAAAAGATGGAGCCTTCTTCATTGTTGTATATACTATTAATCCTTTTATTAATATAAAGATTGATGGTTTTGTCTTTACGAAAGTAAAATGTAAAAATAATTTATTGTAATTGATTGAAAAGTTTTTTAAAGCTTTTCATTATGGAAGGCGACATAGATATATGCCCTTCTAATTGAAATTCAGACACCGCCCTTCAAATTTGATCAAGTAGTAAGGACCTTAAAAAACAATAAAAACTATTCTGCCGCATGTTATATAAAACATATAACAAAACCTTTATCGAAACTTCAAGCGAACCCTTTAGCGAGTGGGTATTTCATCACGAATTGATCATTTTACCATGTACCTTCTTCTAGAGGAATATTCTTCCACTTTATTAGGTACTTCATAATGGTTATATGTCAAAGAGATACGAGTGTTTATCTATGGCACTTTTTGTGGTTCAAGAATCAACTTTCATTCTTCATCTAATTTTGGAAGTTCTATTTACATTGGCATATTTTTCCCAAAACCTTTTTTAGGCAAGATACTTAGAAAAACCTTAACGAATGCAAAGAACGAAATTATAACTTCTACCACTTGTGCAATCCTATGAATAATTATTTAGGGCCATAACGGTTTGTAGTGTGGAAAAGTCGGCGAAAAGTCCAGACTTTTTGAAAAATCCGAATTTTCCGGAGCCGACTTTATTGGCCGACTTTTGTCGACTTTTTCATCCTTGAAAAAGTTGCAATTTATCCTCAAAGTCCAATTTTTTGCGATTTTTTCGAAAAAATCTTGAGTGAGGTAGTTTCTTTAATAATTTTTAATTTTTTTGAAAAATCAGTTTTTCCAAAAATGAATATTTTTATATTTTTTAGTTTTGCGAACTTTTTCGATTTTCAAAAAATCCCGGCTTTATATCAATGTTTATTTCAGATTTTGGACCCTTGGAGATTTAGTCCCGACTTCGACTTTCCATTGCATTTTTTGAGGCTAATTCTTTATTCTTCCTTTTTTCTTGAATGAAGATTGCTTATAATACTATAATCTAAAAAATACCCAATTACCCTCTTTCAATTATATTTCACTTCAATGTTGTTCCCCTTGTTGTTTTATCATTTTTCATGTCATTTGAAGGTTTTCCATAATAATTTTCAAAGTTTCTTTAGTATTTTCCATATGTGACTGTTGTTTCTATACTTTGGACTTATCTTGCAAAAGTATGAGATACTAGGAGTTGGATATCCATAAAAGGGCCTTAAATGGGGAAATTTTTAGTAGATGTGTGATAGGTAGTATGATAGCATCATATTACCATTCTTCCTTGAGGAACCCACTTCATCCATTAAGATTTCGTTTCTAAGAAGTAACATTGTAGATAACCTTAAAAACATTTGTTAACTATTTTGTTTGACCATTTGATTGTGTTTGATATGTAGAACTCATGGCGGCTAGTGTTCTCCACTCATATTAAATAATTATTTCCAAATTTTCTTGTTACTATTACTTTAGGAAAACCATGAACTATGAATTTCTTTCATGGACACTTCGCCACTTATTTGTTGTTTATGTACTTTGAGCTCTACAAAAAAAATCAGAAAATTTGTCTATATAAATGACCACAAAAATGTAATACTTACCTTTATATTTCGGTAGCTTGATGTCTGATCTATTGTTATATCTTAGTCTTTGAATATGTATGTGGAATGGTTGAAGTAACCCTAGAGATTTTACTATCTCTCTTTTATTTATTATGCTACTTTGACCTTCTCTTACAAAATTTTGAATATCTTTCTTCATTCCTACAAATATATTTTTGATCCTTTGAGATGTTTTAAGGAACCATTTCGTCCTACCATCAGAGAGCACATGGGACTCCTTAATATTTGTTTATTCAAATATGCTTGCGTGCATAAAAATATTCTACATTTGCACCAAAGTATATCTCTCTTTCCTCCCAATGCTCCATAGAGTTCATCACATCCTTTATAAATTTTAGTTTTGTTTGGTACTATTGTCATTTTTCCATTGGCAAGCTTCTTCTAGCCACCTAGGAATAGAAAATGTAATTGGATATAAATTTGAGGCCTCTTCTATTTTGAAAGGCATCATGGCTAAATTTTCCTTACCTTTTCATGATTATCTCCAAAATTAAAACTTTGCATTTTTCTCCTCATTTTTGTTAATCTTCAAGTAAATCCATAGCTTAAAATACTTTATGCTATCATGGTATATCTTAGTTTAAAATTGCCTTACATTGATATACTATCCCCATTTTGTGCATGTAACATTGCTTATATATTTTTCATACGTAGATTTCACCAAATATTTTCTTTGAATTCCTTGCTTTTAAAAGCCAATGATATCCCTTATTGTGTTAATGTTATGTAAATTCCTTGCCCTAGTGCCTCACACTCTACTATGAATGTTTTACCAAAAGTAGGTACAGCCGTGTTGGTGTAGAAGACATGGCACATCCATTAAAAGAGAGAATGCCAAAGTAGCCTCATCATTCCATATAAATGATATTTTCTTGAGAGATATGTAGATGGACAGTACGTATATAATTCTTAACAAATGATCAATAATATCATGTAAGTCTAAAAAATCTTCTAGAACCTTGATTTCTTAGGAATAGGTCATTTTGTAATAGCTTGCATCTTTTGAGGCTCCAACTATCCTTCCTTTAAAACAATATGAACCAAATACTCGAATTCTTATTTCCCAAAGAACATTTGGATAATTTTACATAAAAATGATTGTTCTCAATAATTTATATAACTTTTCCACATGTTTACTAGTGTGGTATTCCCATGATTTATTATAAATATGTGTGTGTATCCAAAGAAAACCAACACAAATTTTATAAGATGGGATCAAACAAAATTTTCTTAAGTCGAGCCAGCGGACTTGGCGGTGATAAACCATAATTCAAACCAAATTCGCGTTCAAAAATAGCACAAGCGGCGTCAGCCAATTTTGTGACATGAAAACCAAATAATTCGCCCTAATCTTTTTTCGGTACGAAGTTGGGGTGGCATACGGAGGGAGAGTTGTGTGCTTCGAATTTCTTATCAAATTCGCCCTAATCTTTTCGGGTTTGGTTCCCGCTGCGCGAGCGGCCCAAACAAAGATCGGCTCCTATCCCTCCGTGATGAAACCATCGTACATGCGATGTCATCAATCAAAACCCGCCACCCTTTTGACTTTGTAAATAAAAAAAATTAGTCTTCGTCATTTTCATTGTTAGATGCACTGTGAGTCTTCCATGTAACGAAATTCAAAAACCAATTTGTTAACGCTTGTGGCGGTTACCTTATTTGAAGAATTGAAGCCGAGGTATTTCGGGGGTTCTTCGTCGTAACCATTGCTTTGTTTAAGCACATTTCATTTCCGAAGTAGCAATTATTTATTCCAATTCCCGCTAAACTGCAGCAAAAAATCTTGGTTTTAGTTTTAATTACGCACTAGGTGCGAAAAGTTCGAGTTTGGTCTTTCGTTCCCAAAGCGCAATTATATTCCCAAAGCGTAGTGTACCCCTTTTCCACAAAACCCCCGAAATTCCATTTACGAGATCACAAGAACCGGAAATGGAAGTTCATGTAGCTACGAATATCGTGCCCATCGATGCCCTCACAAGGACTTGGATTATTTGCCTTTAGCCGATATGGATTTTTTTCAAATTAAGGACTTGCGTCTCGGTGAAGTATCCTCTTCGAGTATTTTTGCCCTTTGCCGAGACAATTATTTGAATGGTTACGACATCTTTGGACTTTGGGAATCAAATCTTCCTATGTACCTTCTCCCCCTCGGTCCATATTTTCTGAGAGTTAATCCATTATTGCTCACATAAATTATGATCCCAACCAACGAGCGATTTATCTGAAGTCAAAATGTCCTTTTCCCAATAGCTAACAAGTCCATAAATTAAATGCTATAATTCCAACACAGTCGAAGCTCTCCTCCCTGTCCATGGCTGAATTACTTGAGAAATCTACTAAGTTATCCCATGAAGAGTTAAACACTTTATGCCAAACCTTCATGTTACCCGAACACCTGACCTAAAAATCCTCCCCCTTATGGTTATACTTTCTTTAACGTGAAATTGCAGACTTATTTTAAACATGATATCTTCCATAATGGGCTTCAATACTAGTGAGTATGTTGAAGTCACTTAACCTAGTATTGTTATCCATTTACCCTGGACAACCTCCTACAACATCAAGTACGATTTTGCATCTTATATCGACAAAATCCATGATCAGTTCATGAGATTTGAGAATGAGAGAGTATTTAAGTATTCTTCTATCATATATTATCCTCATGATTTACTTTCGATCGAGAAAATTTTCCTTACTGTGTTAAGAAACTTGATGCCAAAGGAATCCTAGGTCGGTCATCTTTTGGTTTTCCATTACTCACAATTCATACGATTCTCCTTATTCCTATAATGATTTTTTCAACAGCACATTTCATCTACAACTACCTTGTTGACGGAGTCTCTCCTCTAGAATTAACAATGAAATCAAGAAAATCCTTCGGCTCTCAAAGCATTACAAGATGGGTAGTGGTACCTATATCAAAACTACACGAGAGATCGGGATATATGGATGTGAATTATGCCCATTCAAAGCGCAAGTATGTCCCGATGAGACTCTTTGCATTAGAATATTTGGACGGATGAATAATTCGGATGTAATTCATTTTGCAATGCGAAGAAAAAGGCTCAACTCGGGATCAAAGAGCCAATTAGGTCCCTTCATTTGTAACTCTAGGGGAAGAGTTTGGAAAGGAAGCCGAAAGGATTTTAGAAGACTATCTCGGACTACAAAGAGTTTATGCGGGTGCCTTATGATCCAGAACAACTTTATCATGATAGAAGAATTAAAAATAAAGCTGTCACTTTATACATCCATCGAAGAATCCCGAAATAGAACAATATGCTAATATGGATGAATGGACGAAGGGACATTGGTTGAAAAAGATAGTGAGTAGGTCGATGTTGAAAATGCAATGAAAGATCTTGAAAAGATACTTGACCTAGAATCTTTTGGACGAGTGCGAGGATCTTCTTCAGCAAGACTTTACAACAAAATTTGTGGGATATTAGTACGGTAGTAAGTAGAATCTAAAGGAAAAAGAAAAGGAGCACGATATACAAATATTGAAAAATTCATAATGACGAGCAACCGGAGACTTATAAAACCGAATTCGAGGACAAATTCCTCCTACTCGGATCGGTGAGCCGAAATTTCTATTTTTACAAACTCCTCTGAATATGAAAGGAAAAAAGAGGAAATTTGAAAAAACTACTCCTATTGGTGGCTCTTGAATAACAAGATGTTCCAAAGGTGAAATTAACTCCCCTTCTAGAAGATGAATCATTTCGGGAAATCCACTGACGACGGGGAAAGAGAAGACGATCGACCAAATAGATGCAGGTAGTGGGACATCCACTAATTTTCAAAAACGGGGAATACATAGGCAACGAAGTGAAGAAATATCTTCTTTCAAACCTCAGGTAAAAATTGCACAGGACATCAAAAGAACATTCATCAATATAAAGGCCGGGAACGATCCACTTAGACTTAGTGTACAACCAATTTTTGAAGATGGCTCACTGGAAAAATCAAGAAAGATTGATGTAGTTATGACATCCAATAGGGTAAGATGTTAATGAGCCATTTGAAGCCCAAGGTGTAGCGACCTCGGACGAAACTGCCCAGTTGCGTTAGGACCAATTTTGAAGTCTTAGCAAATTATCCATCCTTTAGATCAAATTGAGCTACACAAGCAAACGAGGTGAGATGATTTATTCTACTGCGACGGATAAATCAATGACCCCATAAGTTGCGGCTTGAAAAAGCCTCCTCCGGAGCTAAGGATAATGATAAAAAATTTAGAGGAAATAATCATTGATTTTGGGTCATAATCCTAAAGATGTGAAAGGTATTGAAGCTTTGATCAAGAGAAAATATGATGATATTGTAGCTACGAGAAAACAATTAAAGTTAGGCCTCAAGACATCCACGGACTGAGAAATCATCAAACAAAATTATAAGGAAGAACTAATGGATTTTCTCTTAAAATTGAATGAGAAACTTACGCAACTGAAAAAGAGCTTGAGAATGCATTAAAAGATAAGCATGAAAATATTCTAGTATCTCTGACAGGAGTAGTGACGAGGTACGGCAACAACGGGTCGGCCAACGAAATTGTCACGAAACATGTTGCCAATTTTGAACAACGATCGATTAACAAAGTCAATGGAAGATATGAACATTCATGCCATAGAGCTTCAAAAAACAAGACAATTGTACCTCCTAGAACATAAATATGATCTTTCAAAAATGAGTGTTGCAATGAGATAAAATAGAAAGTGAACAAATTAGAAAAAGCGAGTCAAAGCATTGGAAAAGGATCTCTTTTGCTGAAGCCTTTAAAAGAAATAAATGAAATTCTTTGGGATAATATTCAATCATCACTAGGATGTTTGGTCCTCAATTCAAATAATGGATGAACATAATAACTTAGTTAAGTTGACTCTTGGATGAGATTGGAGATCAAGACAAGAGTTGATATGCCGAGAAGAGGCCAATAGACTTATAAATTTACCTTTGAATACTCGGACTAAGAATCAACTTGCAAAAATTGATGTCATATTGGGGATCAGAACAATTCTAGAAATAAAGAAATTTTTACTAAAAGAACTGCGGTACAAAATTTAGAGCAGAGGTGCTCGGATATGCGAAGAAATCATTGCCTTCGAGGAAAGATTGAATATTTTGTTAAATGATTTCCTAGTCCTATAGTTGCGAGAAGATAAGCTAATGGACCTTGATAGTTATGTTGAAAAATTACGGACAAATATCTTGATAATCAAGCTAGTTCTTGAACGAGTTCATCAACAGCTGACATTGCCTACGAGGGGAAAAACCTTCATAATGATTGAATGATTTATTTTATCTTGAGCATGAAGTAAATCATTTGTTCCCAAATTAGCCTAATTTCTTTAGATATACGGTGATGAAACACTAAGAAAGTTGCAAAGGACCGGAAGTGCCGAAGTTCAATGGTGGGAAGAAATGATGGACTTTTGTAAAAAATTATCCTTACATTAATTTTTGCCTATTTACCACAATATATCATGATAAAGGATAAAAGGATGAACGAAGGTCAAAGAGTATCGAGCCGGTTAAAGAGTATCGGTGAAACGAAATAATCGACATAGAAATTCTTTTGAAGAGGACAATAGCAAGCGGAATGTGAGACACTCAATATATTCTGTGACAGAAACATCAACATGGAATTATCATTTTATTATATAATTATGTAATCTCCCTATCATGTTGTAAATACTTATTAGTTATCCTAGATAATATCTCAATTTGTTATGAGATATTTTGTATGATTTTGTATAAATACTCCATCAATTGGAGTAGTAAGTGTGGATTCATATACTTTGCGGTAACATTGACTTTTTTCGGAATAAAGTGTTGTTGGAGAAATTTCTTTGTGGCTTATTTTGGATGATGAATTGATGCTGGGAACTTTTTCTGAGGATTCATGTGTCAAACTACGGATCAATAAGTCATTTCTATCCTGTGTTTAAGTTTTTATATATGTTTATTATATCAGGTTTGTGTTTCATTTACGGATAAGTAATGAAAAAGGAGTAAATCGAGTACTTAAGTGTCTGGTTTTAATCATTATTATTCTAAATGTTTCTTCAGCTTGAACATAAACGGTGGTCTTAATTATCACATTTTTTTACTAGTTTAAGGATTTTGGGTACTTTAATTTGTATTTGGAACAATGGATGTCGGTATCTATCTGATGGCACCTATTCTACATCTTTGCTATTTCACTTTCTTATATATTCCTCGGGCATATTTGGATGCTTTCAGTTGTCGAGTAATCTCCATGTGGGCCGGGTGCGGGTTTTATATCAGGTCCCTGTATGTGACATGAGGTATTTTTCTATCAGCAGCTATGCGGGGTGGGACTTCTGACTACGGATGGAATGTTGGGTTCCAATCTTCGGATGTGAAAATTTAATGACTTCATGGACTATTTTACTTCATATAATATATTCGAAAACAACGTTTTTTTCTCTTGTGAAAAATGATTAATGTTTATCACTCTGCCTTCAAAACTAGCGATCTTTGAGTATGTTATTTGGTTTATTGATATGGTCTCATGGTATTTTTATATTTGGGACATATCACACTCCTCACATGATTAGCGTTTTTCTGTTCCAAGGATTTTGGGTACTTTAATTTGTATTTGGAACAATGGACGTCGGTACTCTATCTATTGTTTTACTATTCTACCTCTTGCTATTTCACTTTCTTATAGATGCCTTGGGCATATTTGGATGCTTTCTCGGATTGTTGATGTCTGCATGTGGACATTCTTGGGTTTATATCAAGTCCTTTGTATGTGACATGGGGTATTTTCTATCCTTGTACGGGGTGGGACTTCCACTTTTCGGATGGATATTTGGGTTCCAATTTTCGAGATGTGAAAATGTAATGATTTCATTGAAACATTTTACTTCATATAATACTATTCAAAATAGCGTTTTTTCTCTTGGCAGAAAAAAAATGATTAATGTTTATCACTACGCCTTCAAAACTAGCTATGTTTGGTCTATGTTGCTAGTTTATTGATATGGTCTCATGGTCTTTTTATATTTTGGACATATCCACACTCCTCACATGATTAGCGTTTTTCTGTTCGAGGATTTTGGGTACTTTAATTTGTATTTGGAACGATGGACATCGGTACTCTATACGTTGCTTTACTATTCTACATGTTGCTATTTCTTTCTTATGAATGCCTCGGGCATATTTGGATGCTTTCTCGAATTGTCAATAATCTCCATGTGGACCGTTACTTGGGTTTTATATCATGTCCCTATATGTGACATGGGGTATTTTTCTATCATTGTTCGGGGTAGGACTTCCACTTTTACGGATGGATATTTGGGTTCCAATCTTCGGATGTGAAAATGTAATGACTTCATGGAGTTTGTTTTACTTCATATAATATATTCAAAACTTTTCCTCTTTTAAAGTTTCATTTTTTATTTAAAAATTGAACACCAAGTAACTATCTGAGCACCTTGTGGCATCTAAAATTACGACGGTCGACGTCGGAAGAGCGACGAGTATAAACACGTCGGAAAGCGTTCAAAACGTCGAACCACATTTCATCGTAATTGTGACGAGTTTACGGACGTTGGAAGAGCGACGTTCAAAATGTCGGACCACATTTCGTCGAGTACGACGATTTACAAAGGTCGGAAGTGCGCTGATTGGGGAAACGTCGGAAGAGTGATGCTTGTTTGGAAGCGACGGAAAAAGTGTCGATAGTGCGACACTTTTGGTGCGTCAAGGCACAACGGTATAGTAAACACGTTTTCCCACCCTGGAGCTGGCTCTGTGCGACGACTATGTGTTGAAATAGCGACGAATTGGCCGATGAATTTCCATAAATTTTCTAGTGTTGCTTGTTAAGGAATTTATAGGGGGCTAGGTGGCTCCACATAGGGATGGCTTCTTCTTGAAGGAGTCAGAATTCAGAAAATGATCTTTAGTGTAGGCCGGATAGGCACATTTGGCTTGACCACCTTTCTTCTTTGATTTCGAAATTTATACAATTGTGAAGACATCGATTTAGCAGAAAAACTCTCCCAAACAATCTACCTACCCATTCCTACAATCCTACCATTTTCTCTTCCGGGGTGCATTTGAACTAGCGGACCCTTTGTCATTTTGTTTTTTTTTTTAACAAACAAGTATTCTATTTCTACCCTTATTACTCCATGAGACAGTTAAAACTATTGGCCTCACATGTTTCTCTACCTAATCTAATATCTTTAAGGATTAAGCTACGTGATTTATTCTCTATATTCTCGTAAAAAATTTAAAAACGATCGAGCTTCAGTTAGGCAGTCTAGTTTTCTGTAGATCAAGGCATAGGAACGGTTGCACATGGACGAAGTTGCGAAGAACGGAAACAAAATCTCGAAGGCTTGAGATCTAAAATTTTGAAGTATCCTTCTTTCTTTTTATGTGACTCGAAGTTTTGAGCTTGTTAGAGTCACTTTCTCTTCTTCATTCGGCTACGGTTTTGGGTTGGTTAGAGCTGATATTCTTCCTTAGTTGCTAGTTCAGATTTTGAACATGTTAGAACCAAGCTTGTTTTACTTCTTTGGCTTAGGTTTTGATCTTAGAGCCAATCTTTGCATTACGAGGTTCATGTCTTGAGCATGTATGAACCTCTCCCTTCTCTTGTTTTGGAACATTTTCTCTTTCTCTTGAAAACATATCACTAATGGTACTCTCTGATAGGTAAGGCCCGGAAATTGGAAATCGGTAAGTAGTGTTTGAAGCGACTGCCATTGACAAGACCCCCAAATAGATCTGTACCATACGGTTCTTGTAGAAAAAATGCATTTGGACCTAGGTGGCTTGGATGATGTATGGACCACTGCCACAAAGCTGACAAATAATTGCTTTCCTTTGTCCTCTCTCCTTGAGTCCCAATTCAGAACTTTATCTCAATTTTGAAATGAGAAGCTTTGGTTCTTTGTCAATAACCTCTTTATATTTTCACCGAACCTTTACGGCTCTATTATAAACCTCTTCCCTTGTTTTATGGAGATGAATTATTTGGTTTATCTTTCTCACCATCTTGTCTTCTTTTGTTTGGATTTCTTGGACAAGTTTGATCACTTGGTACTCCAAAGTGGTAAGGCTCCTTTGCTTTTGTTTCCACTAGACAAGCTGATATGGTGACATGCCAATGGATTTTCTTTGTTGTAAGCACTGCCCGGCCCACGGGGCACACTAACTTGTTAAGACATGACTTTTTGTTCTCTTCCGGCTGACTTTTTGATGATGGTCACCGGAGATAACTTGTTTGATGATTCAACTAATCCATTACCTTGTGGGTAATAGGCGAGTTGAATGACCAAATGCTATTCGATATCTGTGACAAAAATCAACCATTTTCTTGGATCTAAAAGCAACGACATTATCATCGATTATTTTTCTTGGGCAACCAAACAGAGAGATATGGCCTTCTGAACCTAATGACAGAAATTTGTGGCATTCTGGCTGGGTATAGCCTCTATCCACTTAGTGAAGTAGTATATGGTTGTTAAGATCCATTTGTGTTGTACAAAATAAGTAGGTGAATTTCTCCTATGAAATCTAGGCCTCATTGCATAAGGGACCTTCAACGGTGATGGGTTGTAGAGGTAACGGGAGGGAGATTTATTTTGCCTTAAAAAATGCGGCATTTTGTGGCCAGGCAATTATCATCTTATGGATATCATTGAAGAGTGTGGGCCAATAGTAGCCGGCTACGAGTATTTTGTTAGCAATGGCACTGGAATTCAGGTGACCACCACACTCTCCTACGGAACTCTTTGTTTAATCCTTTCTACTTGAGACTCGGGCAAACATTTAAGCAATAGGCAATTTGTACTCTTCAGTCATAGAGAATTCATCCATTATGCGGTGGTTTCGGCTTTAAGATTCGGGAATCTAGCCTTGGTCTTTGACGAGTTCGGGAGGGGCATTGAGGTGTGTGAGCACGTAGAGAATACGAATACCATGGAAGTTTTGGAAATTTCTCCTTAATAGTGGGCTCGGAAATCCCTCTTGCTCATCCAAGGCATCTACCATGTTTATGTCAAGGGCTTGCGGTGCAGTTCGGCCATTTAGTTGAGCCATGCAGCCTTTGATCGGTTTTGTGGGTTTTATCTCAAGGTCATATTCTAAGATTACAACGATCCATTTGCCCCTTTCCCATGCGGGTCCTTTGGGACTAGATGTCTTCCTTCATATGTTTTTGGTACATGGTACATGGTGTGGGAATGTAGTATGTACACCATAAAGTCTTTCAAGGCCTTAACTTAAGCTTTCGACATGTTTCCATTATGTTGTATTTCAAGGGTGCATCCCTCGGTGCTTTTTCTTTGAAGAAAGAGATGGGCTTTCCATTCCCTCTGGATTTTTGCGGTAAATTGTACTTGTATGCTCGGAGGCAAACGAAAAAATTGAAAATCTTTTGAAAGTATGGGGTTATTAAGACGGAGCCCGGTGAGTGCAAGTTCTTGATTCAAAAGACTTCTTAGCCTCAACGATCACTTAACTCCTACACCTTTCCTTAACATGTTAGTCATATTCCTAAGGTGTTCTGACTAAGTTGGAATAAATCTCACGAGGGTGGATTTCGATGAAGTGTAACTACTTTGATGTTCCCTGGGTGTGTGATTTGTAGTATTCCCTCAACTCTTGCGGGTCTATCCTAATCCTTTCTCGGATATGATATGGCTAAAGCTTACCTTCTTGCAGCCCAAATACGGGATTTTAGGATTCAATGATAAGTGAACCTTCTACATTTTCAAACACTATTCTCGGATGTTTTTAGGTGTTCTTCTTTAGTCTTGGAGTAGACGTATGTCATCCGGATAGATGACAATGAAGTGCCCTATTTCATGCGAGAAGGCTATGTTCATTGCTCGTTGGAAGGTTGCGCCGGCGTAAATTTAGTCCCCGAAAGGGAATTTTATGCTACATAAAGGTGCCCGAGTAGGTGGTATAAGGGCATCCTTGAGTTGGTCTTGGGATTACTAAAACTTGGTTGTAACACGAAAAACCATCTAACGGGGATATCCTTTTCGACCCTCTCACCTTGAATAATGTTCCATCTTTGGCAAGGGTAATTGTCTTTGAGAGAGGCTGCAGCGAAGATTCTGGAAATATTTACGGCTTGATTTCCCTTGTTTTCTTTCTCACGGGCACTAGGTTTGAGATCCAATCGAGAGAACCTCCAAGACTACTTATTCTTGCCTCATACATCTTTTTATTTCTTTTTCAAGCTACACGGTATTTTGGGTTTATTCTACGAGTTTAACATGCGAAGGGCTTCGATTTTCTTTCGAGGTATTTTGTGTTGTATGATGTTTGTGTCATAGGCCTTTAGGTCCTCATAGTTCCGGGCAAACACATCAATGAATTCCTTGAACAAATTAAATGTATTTCTTTTTCATGTTTACGAGCGGGGACTTAGCCAATTTGATCATCTTGGGTTTATCTTGGGTGCTATGTTTCATTCCTCGACATCGGAGGTACATGTTCTATAGTGGGATTTTTTGCTACATCATCGAAGTCAAAAAGGTCCTGCAAGGTGCCGGACCTCGAGGTATGTTCTTATCTTTGGTCTGTGACACCTCTACTTCCTCACTTGTACGCGTTTTCACCTTTTTTCGTTTGGATTTCAATCGTTCATTTAAAGTGTTTATTTCTATGTTACGGGGTGGTCTTTCCTCGTTCGAGGACTCTTCATTTAGGTGGCTATCATCAAATTTCGAGTCTATAGATCGAGAAAACTCAAACTCGTTCTGCCTACCGAAAATCTTCAATCTGCTTATCTCCTTCAAAAACTGTCAATATTTTTCATTGTACGCTGCCGTCTGAATTTGGTTTGAATGATGATTTTTTCGTCGTTGGGAGGGTAGTGATACGAACTAGCCATGCGAGCCAATCCATTTGCAATTGTGTTCGACTCTAAAGGACGAGACACCATTTCGTATTCTACGAGTTTTAAATAGATCCATAGCATCATTCATGTACGCTCTTAGCCTAGGATGTTTCGGCCTTGTGTATTCACCATTCACTTGTTTGATGATCAACTCAAAGTCTCCATGCACGGCTATCCTACGGGCTCCTAATTTACTTTCCATGATTTAAGCCTAGGATCGAGCCTGCGTACTGCGATATTGTTTGTACATTTGAGTACGGTCCTAGCGGCTCTCGTAGTCACTCTCTATGTTATGTATCCACACTCCTACTCTGGGTTCTTTGGGTCCATGACCCATCGAAGTTCATTTCCCATAAGGGTTGTCTCTCGGGCTTATCATTTCGTTCTTGGTGTGGTGTATGAGCTTGTGAAGGGTGAATAATTAGTTGACTACATGTCTCTCGCTCACTGCGAGTTTCGTTTTTAGTGCACTACCCATAGGTTTTTGTATCATTTTCTTCGGGGTCTAGAGTAGCCATTATATAATTTGTTAAAGTCTCTTTCTGTTTCATGGTTTGTATCTCTGTTTTTGAATTCGACCCCTGTATGGATTCGTCATTCTCTGAGGATAGAGAATCAAGATACGTATTATTACGGATTATAAAGGTGAATTTTCGAGCTTTCGGGGCTACGACTAGGAATTTCATTTGTGGCATAAGCCCCATCCATACGCATTGTACCTTGTAGCTTGGCTCCCCATGATCTCGATAATAGCATGCCATATGGGTGGCATCTACCTGCAACATCCATGACCATGCATTTGCATTGGAATCTTGGTTAGGCTTACACATAAATCTTTAATCGAGCCAAGACACTTTGCTACTTGCTAGAGTCAAATGAATATAGGTCTTTATAGGGACGAGTTATTTATAGGCCTAATATTTCCTGCTTCTCTTAGGCATCGAGTTGTGTGAGGTCCCAGAGTCATGCATTTCATTGTGGAGATCTTATCATGGATATTGAGAGCGTGTAAGGAGGTACTACCCCTTCTTGAAACTTCCCTTCTATCTTGGGACCAAACGGAAAGTTGGTTGATCATCGTAAATTGACCATGTCCTTTGTTCTCACCTGAGTTAATGCTTTCAAAATTTGGCCTTTCTATACATCTGCGAAGCGGCGAAGCTCGAGTGGTACGAGAGATTTTAATTTTCGTGATCTCACTCTCCAAATTGAAAGCGGATTGACTCTTTGGAATGTTCGACTGTTTTGTTGGCCACCACCTTAGTGGCGAGAATAAGTGGGCTGATTCGACGATGTACAAGTTTAGGGATTGTTTTATCGGGGGCACTAAATGCGGTGTTAGTGTTGCTAGTTGTTGACTTTGCTTTTCCGTGTTTGGTTGTATTTCTCTTTGTTTTTCCCATAACTCTCGGTTGCTGATTTGTCACTTCCAGTTTTGTAGAATTTTCTTAAGCCTTTTTCTTGAAGTGGTGATCCTAAATTTTGGGTTTGGAATTGTCTAAGCACTTTTTTCTTCGAGTTAGGACTATTCTACGACATACATGATGGAATTTTTTGAATCCGAATTCTGTAATCTTGATTCAACCCTTCCTCATTCCAATATGAGGGGTGAGGGGCGATGTTCTGTGTGGAACCGCTATGGATTTAGTTTTCTACTTCAAACATGTTTATTGTGTTCCCTCGGACTCTTCTGATTCCCTCATCTTCATCAAGAAAGTTCTCTTGGAATGGGGGAATAACTTCTTTGATATGATTCTCTTTGTACGTTGGGAGTGGTGTTGTTTCTTCTAAGATTGCTGGATTGGTTACTGATTCTTGTTTTTGTTTTGATTGCTAGCGTGACAACCATTTTTTCCATCATTTTTGTAGTCTTTCCATATTTTTAGATAAACGGTCATAATTGGGGTTAGATGTGGAAGCTACATTGTCATCTCTATATGTCACCCTTTTCTCGGCTCCGTCTTGCTTTTTTCTCAATCGAGGTTAAACACACTCCTTTGCGCCCTTTGCATGTCTTCCGATTGTTGTAATCTGTCCCCTACGGTAGGCCATGTCGACATCGAAGCCTTGAGATGTTCACCATGAGACATGCCTTGGGGAGGTTTTGTGTGTGGAGGAAGAGCGTTATAAATGTTAAACCTTGTAGAGTAGTCATGGACACTCTCTCCTACATTTCTTTTCGGGTTTTTATTCTGTAGGATTTGGAGAGGGTTGGCCTTAACTTCCCATTTCATTTATATGATCGATATAAGCGGGGAAGATCTTGGATACTATTGGGGCAGGCCTTTGAACTATTTTCTTCACCGCTCACCTCCCTAGCTGCGGGAAAAGATTCTCATTTTATTTGTATCATCATCTATTTCCATGTAGTCGAAAGAATATTCCATCCTATCTACATGGTCTTTGGTGTGGTAGATTCCTTTGCGGTGAAGTGTGGGATGTTGATTGATAATCGTTGGGTAAAGGCACTAGAGGCTGGGGTAAAACCCAGGAGGTGCATACCAGGCTACCATGATGATGTTTTGATGAGATAAAGGGTTGGCTTGAGTAGGTTGGTACTCTGAGATGTGAGAGATACTAGGACAGAGAGACAGACTGGTGATCTAGTGTGGTAGAGCCCAAGTTTTGAATGAAGTGAATATCGGGAGATGTATATGGAGGGGGTTTCTGTCCCTAATGTGTTGACCACTAAGAGATGGTGAACGGGAAACTCAAGGTTTGGCTGGTCTAGAACCTTTGAATGACCTAGTTCTTGGTGATGCAGTTTGGTAGGTATAGGACCCGAAAAGGTGGGTCTAATAGAGTTGTAAGTCTTCGGCTCCCAACTCAAGGGAACATGGAAATCGTTAGTGAGATCCTAGTGGGATAGAGACAGATTTCTAGACCTCCCGGTGTTTAATTCATTAAATTAAATCCTAACAAGAACGTCTAAAAGCAAGTTATTCATTCATACATTAACTTCATGATATATCAGAGACCCCTCTGCTTGGTTAAATTGGCAGAAACAATCCTCGAGATAACACATATGAGAAAACATTGAAGGCAAGGAGAGCAGAAACATAAGGTACCTAACAGAGACAAATCCTATGCCAAATTTATGATGCAAGCCGGTAGAAATGAAATGAAATGAGCATGAAGTTAACAAATGCAGAGATAGAAAAACATCAACTGTTTGCTTCATCCAGGATCAAAGAAATGTGATTGTCATATTAAAGAGCAACACAGAGTCATGTACAACATTGCCAACAACTTGAATACTCGAGACTAAAAACATCTTCCTCAACCTATCTTACAATTTTACATAGAGACTATACTCAAAGAAACAACTTGCAATTCTCTGATAGCAGATCAACAACAACCGCTACAGTGAATTTCTTCATGGAAATTTATAGCTTAGTGGAGAAGGAAGGTAGATGGAAAACTAAATGTAGCATTAAACTCGGAAAAGGAAGAAGGTCCGATGCCTTATTGTTTCTTGAGCATTTATCTGCAGGTATCTTTGCTGGATGAAAAAGTGGTCTTCGTCGGGCTTCCATTTACTCCGGGTATGTCTGATGTACTTTACGCCTTTTCTATTAACAAAATGGTAGAATCAGCAGTGCTGGGTCTACCATCACAACAATGCTTCGATAGCATAGAATCATTGTCAAAGCTAGAATTTCCTCGGGAACACGGTATAGAATGGAAGATGTATGGGCACCTCATCCTTTGTGGAAAGAATATTCTGCGATGTGGAAACCCCGTGTTTATCATTTTACATCTTATTTGGACCTTATGTGTGATGCGCGTGTCTTCGATGCGGTACTCTGCTTTCAAATCATTGGATTAGACTCCCAACATATTCAATGGCCCCTAACCACTCTGTGCCCACTAATACTCTTATCCTCCATGATTGCCTCTGTCGGTGAAATATGTGCTTTAATGGCTGCGGGGAAGGTTTTATAGAGTCTAAAGCATACCCATTATTTTACCCCAATACGAGCCTATCATAATGTCTTCCCGGGCCTCTCTTCATGATTTTGATCTACGAACATGGTCCTCCTGCATTTCTTGCCACTTCCACATGTGATGTTGTGAGCCATGGCGGTTCCTTGTCCTGCTAACACACCAAAACAAGAAAAATGTTAAGAAGATCATGCATGGGGATGGTGAATGTGGTGGGGTCAATGAGAATGGACGTGCGGTGGTGAAATGTCAAAAAAAGTTGCGAGTTGATGGCGGAAAATGCGGCGAACGGTGGGAAGCGGGTCATGGCAAAAGTTGGCGGAATGCGTAAATTTGACACTTTAGCCTTTGAACAAAATATACGGGAGCGTGAAAATGTGAAAAAAACACATGGAATGGTGACGTGGTGGGACCCGGTCGATGGCGAGGCATGCGTTACATACGGACACTTTGATCTCCGAGGAGGAGATCGACGAATAAGGACAGAGGAGGGCAACGAGATGGTGGGCCATGGGTGTATTTTGCGGGCTAATTCCCGCGCGGCTTTCCGTGGCGTGATGACCGTTAGATGGGCCACTCTAGATCGGAACTGACATACGTGCATATTGCGCGTAGGGTCAAACGTCGAACTTTAACGCGCGATGGGGGGCGGTTTTTAAACGGTGCATGGAGCCATGTGTCGGGAGGTGAGTGGAATCACTCAGAAAATAATAAAAAAATTGCCCACCTCCCGAAAGGTGGTGCGATGAAGCGCGATTTTCGAACGGGGCATGAGTGGGGACCACGGCGGGTGAAATACGAACCGTTGATCTGCGGGTTAGATCGAAGAGGTGGACGGGCGATCGGAGAAAGGGTAACCGGGGTGGGCCAGCAAAGGCAACGTGCGAAAGTCGTCCGATCTAATCTAAATCTTGTGACTGCGCCATGCGCCTTTGATATCCATTTGCGATAGCGCTCTACGGGCTAGCGCTTGGTTCTAGCGCCCGGTCACGTGGAGAAAAGGTTGAGGGGGCTAGGGATTAAAGGTGCTAAGCCCACTTATATGGAAAATATGGTTTTTGGCCCATTTTGGGTACATTTTAAGGCCAATAAAGGGTAACGATAAGGAAAATAAGGGGAATTTAAACCACACCGAGTGTGTGTAGGATTTAGAGGGGTTTTGGGATGATTTAGAAGGACTAAGGGAGGGATTTTGGGGTGAAAAGAGGCTTTGAAAAAGGGAAAAGGGATGAAATGAATAAGTTTGCGGGGGTACAAAGGGCGAATGAAGGCCTTTAGGAGCACAATTTATCATCATCGGTGAGGCTTATTGACTCGAGAACGGCGAGAGGAAATAATCAAGGAAATGAGAGAGCATGAGAGCTTCAAAGTTGATGTGTTTTCAAGAAATGCATTCCTTGAAGGCTCATAAAACAAATTAGCCCCTTGCTTGCTTGTCGAGAATTTATATGGGGCTAACGGTACCAAAATTATCATTGAGAAAAAAGGAGTAGATAAAAGGATCGACGGTATAAAGGAGAAATAAGGTAAATGTTAGAAAATTAGATATTATGGAGCCATCACATACCCAAATGTCTCGAAAAATACAAGCACACAAAACACATAAAACCGAGAGAGACACGGATATGCGTGGTTCACCCAATTTGGGCTATGTCCACCGACGACCAATCCTTCCTTTCTATTATCCGGCAAAAATTGAAGAGACAAAACCTATAGAAGATTCGTTGTAATATCCTTTGTTCCTCTCACGGTCTCCCTATACGTTTCTCGCTACGAGAATACACACGTCATACGCGGCCATGATAAAATACCTCATATATACGAGGTTGCCTTAAAGGAAAAAAACCCTAAATTAAACATAACCTATCCTGGTCGGATCATACGCATGAACGACCAGTTGACTAGGAGTACTATACTTTTACAAGGCAATTTTACATCTGTTGCCAGCCCCCATAAGCGGCCCCGATTTAATTACGGGCGGCGTTTCGCCCTTTTTAGAGATTACGGGGGTCAATGCGTGATACAAAGTAAATAAGATAATCGGGCTCCACACCATGATCTTCCACTTGTTATTTGATTGGCAAAACTCCACCGCTACTTCATTTGTTGGACAATGACTCCTCTTTGGACCTAGGTTGTTCCTTGTCTTCATCATCATCCTTGAAGACCAATTGAAACTAAGCACATTCTCGGTTCTCCTGGTTAGAACTTTTGTTAGCATATACGCGAGGATTTTGGCTAGTGTGTATCTTTTCCGGCTTCAACTCTCCATCTTCCAATGCGACCGTATGAAATGGTACTTGAGATGTATGTGTTTAGTCCTGGAATGAAATGCGAGTTGTTGCAAGATGAATGGCACTTTCGCTATCAGCGTATAACGTGCCCATATCATGCTTCTTACCCAGTTCATCCATAAACCTTTATAACCATTATTTCTTTACTAGCCTCTGTAGCGGCAACATACTGCTGCTTCTATTGTTGAAAGTGCAACAACACTTTAGATTTTGAAACCCAGCGATAGGCTTATTCCACCTACGGTAAATACATATCTCGCCAATTGCTCCTCCACCATTATCTCCTTGTCACTTGCCATGTATACGCATCAACATATCCACAGCAAACGTGTTTGAACCACCGAAGCATAATGCTTGATTTGTGGTACCTCTCAAATATACGAATCCATTTTACTACCATCAATGTTCTTTTCCTGGATTATTCATGTACATATAATTCCCAGCTGCATGTGCAATATCGAGGGCCTTGTGCAGAACCATTGCATGCATTAAACTTCCAGCTTCTTTGATTCATATGGAACTTTGGACATATAATCCATAATAACCAGGTCTTGGGGCACATCTCCTTATTAAGTTCGAAATGGATAGAAAAAGGTGTACTAAGCGGTTTGCATTACGCATATTAAATCTGTTCAACACCTTTTCTATGTACTCATTCTAAAACCGATGTTAATTTGCGATTTTCTGTCTCTAGGCATCACTCATACCAAGGATTTGTTTTACGGCTCCAAATCCTTCATTGCAAATGAATTTGCCAATTTTCTTTTGAGCACATTTATTTCATTGCATGTTAGACCACCTTGGCTTATGTCATCTACACATACCATAACAATATAATATAGCTACCATCATTTTCCTTTTCGGATAAACACGATGATCAGAGTGACATCTAGTATAACCTTTTTTAGACATAAACTTGTCAAATTTTAGATACCACTACCTTGGGCTTTGTTTTAAGCCATACGAGCTCTTCTTTTGCTTTGCACACTAATTTTTCTTTCCCTTTGACCTCATATCAAAGATGCAGTTTTGCTCCATATAGATCTCTTCCTCCAGGATCTCCGTGGAGAAATGTTGTCTTTACATCTCCCCAGCATTCGAAGATGTAAATCTTTCTTCCTTTCTGAAGACTTAAAATAGTTGGTTGAAGTCATTTTAACAACGGAGAAAATATTTCATCAAAATCAATACCTTTCTTACGTACAAACCCCTTCACCACAAGTCTAGCTTTGTGCCTCTGTTTTCCTCCATCTTCTTCCTTCACCACTGTAAACCCATTTGATACACCAATGCGGTTTACCTACGAACGACTTGACTAAGTCCCAAATGCGAGGATTTATGCATTAAGGAGTCCATCTCTTCTTCCATGGCTAGCTCACTTCTTCCTGCTTTCCTTTGCATTGCTTCTTCATAACATTCGGGTTCTAAGATATTAGTCAACAATAAATAATATAATGAAGGAGAGTATCGTTCGGAGTCTACTTGTCTTTGGTGATCTTTGTTTGGTCGATTTAGTGTCCTAAATTCTTTTGCATTTAATTTGTCAATCGGGAATCGTAAGTGAGTACGGCGCACTATATGTGCCAGATAACCTATTTCTTAACTTTTTGTCGTTTTTGGTTTTCTAAGGTGAAATGGAAATTCTAAGTTGAAAACAGTTTAACTGGTTATGTTTGTTGAGAAGTGATATCCCCTATAATGATTTATCGACTTGAAACTTTAAAAAGCGATTTGAAATTTACAATGACAAGACTTGTAAAAAATAAATATAACAACACACAAAATGAAAAGTCTTACTAATCTAATAAATCAAAACAATGAACTGTTGAGCATGAAAGCTAAACTATTCTTGCTGCAAGTAAACACTAAAAGAAACTATGCTTAAGGAAATTCAAAATTGCATAAAATAAATCTAAATCGATTACATCAATTTATCTTACGATCCTTCATCATTAGTCCGGCTATGATTTTCGGAAGTAATCATAAACAATTTGAGTAATGATATTTAATTTGCGGAAAGTAAACTAATACTAAACCATACACTCATGATTCAATCCCTCACCATCGATCCAATTTGTTAGCTTTCGGAGAGCAAGCGAAGATGTCATGCATGATTTAATATATCTAAATTTGCGAAAAAAACTAATACTAAACTACACATTTTCATATTACAATCCTCACCATCGGTCAATTGTGGCTTTTCGGAGGCAACTGAAGATGCTATGAGCGACTTAATATATCTAAATTTGTGAAAAGAAACTAACCCTAAACTACACATTTCATAATACAATTCCTCACCATCGATCCGGTATTAGCTTTTGAAACAATGAAGATGCGCAAGCGGTTAGTATATCTAAATTTAACTGCGAGCAAATAAGCAATGCGAAATTAAAAAAGCTATGAAAATCAAATTAGCGAGCGAGAACAATGTTAGTTCCATGTCACTAATCAAAAAGCTATGAAAATGCCGGGCTGCCTATACATAACACGAAACAAGAACAACGTCGGTGATTATCAACATAAAACATAAAAGACGAAAATGAAATGGAAATTATGGAAGTTTATAAACGAAATGAAACAAATGCAATATATGAACATATGAATGGATTATGACACAATGAAATGAAATTAAAAATATGCAATACCTGAAAACCTTGGGCGGCGGGGGGCCCTCTACTCGAAGCCTTGGCAAGGTCCTCAAATACGAATTAAGTTGAAAAACAGTCTTCTCATATTAAAAAACGTTCATTCTGAGAATGGTAATGTTACGGCACAAGTGCGACGTAATCACTACGGAAGCGAGACTAATCAAAAGATAACGAGAGACTACATTCTTAATATCGACTAACTTCATATCGTATGCAAACGCATTATATATAACAACAAACTATAACTGTCTCCTAAAGTTCATGCTAGTGGAGAGCACGTAGACCACTACGTCCACGGATATAGGAGCATGACCGTGTTGGAAAGTAAATCTACGAGAGGTGGATGCTTGAATTCAATTCTGGAACCTTGTATAGATGTCGATTATCCTCCCGCCCAGGCTTAGAAGCAGCCGTATGAATCTTCATGTGACACGAAGCTTGGTCCGTGACATGAAACTCCATGGTTGACTTCCATGTGGACGCCTTTGACCGCGGCTTCTTTGGACAAGTTTGCTTGAACCAATAGGACACGAACCATGTCCCCGTCATTCTTTGACTGCTCATGTAGCTCGTTTTCCTTGTAGACACACCCAGCCAGCATAGAGTTTCACCAAATAGGCACGGAAAGTTGCGGCAGTACAACGGAAAGTGTAGGGTCCATGGTGAATGAACAAATCTAGATCAAATAGCAAACACAAAAATATAATTAAAAACCATGTTAGATGCTCTTTTGCACATGATATTGACAATTTGGGAGGTTTAGGTGAGTGAAAAGGTATGGAAAAATGTATGGAAAAGATGCAAATTTGGGACTCAACATGCCTTTGTGAAGGTGTTGCATGTCCTCATGCAGCAAAATTTTGATACTCTTTGTTCGGTTCATGTGCCTTGACACTTCAGCCGGCACATCCAATCCTCTACTCTTCTTCCTTGGTACGCAACATTACGGGTTTTCTTCATTAAGCACCTAAATTTGATATTTACAAGTGCTCTGCTCAATTTACGGCATTTCCTTTTCAATTTCTTATTCTTCTTCGCCCATATTCCCAAATGTAACATAGTATTATCATGGATGATCTTGTCCGGTTTGCCTTGTTCTTTCAATGTCTCATTTTCATTTTTGATGTGCCTATTTAAAAGCTCCAACTCAAAATTTCATTTGTGATTGGACTAAATCATCACCAATGTAATTTGAATGGAGGAAGTACTTGGACTGTCGTGCCTTTTCAAAGATTCTATATAGTCATATACCTCTGTTTGCTTGGGTCTGAGTGTCATTTTTAACGGGGCATCCCCAAAAATGCGTAAGGAAAGTTATGTTCAGAAATACGTAGGGAGGGCTTATCAATATTTTTAGGAATACAGATGGAGTATGCTCATTGTACGATTGGGAATGAAATGAACGGGTTCACTAGCGAAACGGAGAGATGGACTATCGTCGGTTAGGGAGCGTCGAATCTCCTCACCCAAATCAATGAAATGAGGACCCTTAATTTGCGTTTTCTCAATTTCCCCTTAAGTCTGCTTTGCTTCTCCTCACACGGCGAGTACACTACCCTTTTGTTTTTGTTTCCCTTTCTACGCTTCTTGGATATAGATATTTGTTTTTGAAGATAGATTAATCTTTCGAGATAGCATTTGATGATCTTCTTCTTGAGAAGAAGGAGTTTTATGTACGGCCTCAATAGTTTCTTTCTCTTTTGGTGCTATTGGCTTCTTACCCTTGATTTCCTTCTTCTTCAGCACACATCTCTCTTCCCTATCAGTTCTTTCCATAGTAGTAGTAGGAGTATTTTGGATTTCATCAATTATTCTTTTCTCCTACTTCTTCTTGGCCCGTACTAGGTTCTTGAGAATTTCTACGAGTAGGAGTAATTTGGGTTTCAACATTTATTCTTTTTCTTCTCCTTCTTGTTGAACTACCTTCGGGAATTTCCACGAGGCTCCTCGAAGAAATTTCTAACTAGAAATTGTTCCCATGTGTCTTTTCTTTCCTTTAACTCCTTTTCAATCGAATTTTTATAAGGCCGTGGTGATATAGATGGGGCTCTACATCTCCTAGTGTTTTTGAGCAGTCCATGACCATTTTCTTCAAGCTATTGAATAGAAAATATGGGAGATTGAGTTTGATTTTCTGAAAGAGTACTAGTAGCACAGTATGGTACATATACATGGACCCAAAACGGCCTTCACATGTAATGAATTTACGAACAATTAGCGATAAAGTGGCCCATTCTTCTTTCAATGCATGCACGAAATTCCTCTTTTAAAAACGATTATGTCCATACCTTGGTTTCGTAAGATTGTTCTCCATGCCTCATCAACGTTGATGCTTTTATTTTTGAACCAACGTTCTCCCTCACAGAAGAAGTTCGCCCAGGTACATTTTGCTTTATAGTTGCTTCATTAGTGCCAAACTTGAGGTCTCCGATCTACGCTTGAGCCATCAAACGACCTTGCAAATGCTTTCGTTACTTCTTTGTGATAACCTCTGAATTTACGAATAAAACGCGACCATTTTTGCTTTCTTCAATATCTCTTTTTCTTGCGGATATCCCTCATAAACTTCCCGGTCCTTCAGCTCTTGCTCTTAGTAATTTACCCATTTCACTTTTAACATTTCTTCACAAATTTGCCTTCGTGAGGTTTCAAATGGAAATAGAATGGTTGAATGCACGGGAATGAGCACAATGGGTACGTAGGGATGTCTCGATGGGAATGAGCACCATAAACGGAATGGAGTGAGGCTAATGGGTAGATATCCCGAGTGAAATAAAACAAAGACGAAATGGAATGAGACGAGTGGGTAAATATCCCGGGGTGAGAATGACAAGTGAGTTTAAATAAACAAGCGAGAGACACAACAAAGAGATTAAACGAAGTATAATATTCTAGCGACGTTTTGAATTTTGGTGAGTTTGTGTAATAAATATAGTTACGTTTCAATCAGGGTTTATGAATTTATGCGGTATAGAGTCCTTGGTCAAATCAAATACGTCTATGTTATCTCACGATTAGGATATTGGAACATGAGTGAAAATCGGAATTTCAATGATAAAACCGTTTGTGAATGAATGCAAGGATAATGGAGATCGTGAAGAGTTAAGGCTAATCAATATAATCATTGCGTGTAATGGATAGAGCTCATGGTTCAAAACTATATGAAAATGTGTTTTGATACTATTTGAAATAAATTTTATTCATCCTTTGGAATATTTGCACCTTTGTCCTTGGTCTTCTTGATTGATCTCCATTGGTGTCTTGAATACTCCATTGATCCTCTCTCCACCGCATTTTATTTCATAATTATAGGAAATAACATCGAAATTTGTACATTCTCTTTGAAAATAGAGTAGTGGCTACGGAATCTTCTTACGCATTTTGGGCGGAGTTAGGCTAACGGAAACGGATGTATTTGTAGACGACACGGCTATTACTTGGATGAATGGAAATGATCAAATGACAAATGACCGGATGGAAATGGTCATGAAAAAGATTTTATTGATGGAATGGAATGGAAATGAAGTGGAATGAAGTGAAATGAAATGGAATGAAGTGGTGATTTAGTGTAGCCAAGCTTATGAAATGAGAGATTTTTTTGGAAAATATAGAGTGTCGGGTGTTCTGATTTTCACCCTATATTTTACGCAAACTTGCCAATCGATGATTGGTTTTAGGGCTTATACCATTATTTTTTATTTTTTTATTTTTTTATTTTTATTTTTTTTAACGAAAAAACAAAAGAACTAGGTTGGTGGAGAAGAAAATTCTTCTATACCAACTTTGATTCTGGTTTTCTTGAAACATTTTGACAAAATCCTCTTTTGAGAGTGGCTTATGATAAACTTTCAATCTATGGCCATTCACAATAAGAGGTTGGCTCATCAATGGTCTTGATTCTTACGGCTGCATTGCTAAAGATCTTGTCGATCTCATATGGCCCAAGCCAATGAGTACGAAATTTCCTTGAAAATCTTTAAACTTGGAGTCAAATAGCAATGCCCAATCTCCTTCTTGAAACTTCTTCTCTTTGATATATTTGTCATGCCATTTAGCTCTTTGATATTGAACTAGATCAGTTCTTAGAATTGCTTCTTGTACGATCTCATACAGCTCATTCATTGCTCCATTCTATGCCTTTGGGCTTCGATAAGTCCATCCCAAACAGACTGCTATCTTGAAGGTCTTGATTTGGAACTCAATGGGGAGTAAGACTTCTTTCCACTTAAACAAGTTCATGGGGAGAATGTCTGTTGTATTCCTCCATGTAGTTGTAGGCCTGAGCTTTTTGGAAGCCTTTACGCCCAATCTCTTCTATGTAGATGAGCAGTTTTGGTGATGATACTTTCAAGAACTTTGTTTGTGGACTCCACTTGACCATTTGCTTGTGGATGGTAAGGAGTAGATCTTCGTGGCAGTTTTTGTATTCTTCCATCAACTTCTCCATCAGGTGGATGTGAATTGGCTCCCACTGATCATCACAATTTCTCTGTGTTTGCAATGGCATTTCATTTGAAAGGGTAGGTTTCCCTACTCTTTGGCAGTACATCACACCTTTTGACATATTGTTTTACATCTTTGAAGAGGGAAGGCCAATAATATCCCAAAGAAAGGATTTTATAAAGGCTGTCCTTTTGTATGCCAAAGTGTACGCCGCATGGTTCATCATGACATGCCTTAAGAATATCGAGCATTTTCATCTTCACGACATCTTGATCACAAGATCGACGCATTTTAAACAATTCGTTAGAAATCCATGAATATTTTTTGAACTCTCTGAATAATTTTTCGTTTTCTCTTGGAAATAAATGTGATGGTTTCCACTGTAACCAAATAGTTAGCAATATCGTTGCATACCAAGGGGTCTTAATAGTTACGCAAACAGTATTCATCGGGGAAATTTATCTTCTACGGAGAATCTTCTTTAGTATTACGAATCCTAGACAAGAAATCAGCTACGTGATACATTTCCTAGTCTATCCAACACGGTAATATTGAATTCTTGCAAAAGTAAAAGCCATCTTGTCACTGCACTTAGGGTAGTAACGAGGTTTGTTCATTAAATATCTAATTGCAGAATGTGATGCAATTATGAATAAAATTTCCTATTCTTCTGTAATGTCTAAACTTGTTAATTGCATGAACAATAGCTAAAAACTCTTTTTCGGTCACGATATAGTTCAACTGTGGGAGTCGAGAATTTTTCTTGGTGTAATAAATGGCATAAGGAATTAAATCTTTTTTGTCCCAACACGGCTCAAGAAGTACATGTACGAAACATCTAGTAGAAAATATGAAAAGGAGTTTCCAATTTGGTCCTCTCAAGATAGGTGCTTCGGATATTCTTGTTTTCAAAGTTTCAAAAGGCTGATTGACAATCGGGATCCCATTTAAATTCACGATCTTTTGTAAGCAATTTGAAGAGTGGAGATGCTATTTTAGTGAAGTTTTCTATAAATCTTCTATAGTAACTAGTAAATCCTATAAAACTTCTAACATCTCTTTGACAATTTGGAATAGGCAACTTGGAGACAGGCACTTCAACTTACCTATCAACCTTAATCCCATCTCTGAAATATGATGTCCTAAAACAATCCCTTGATAAACATCATAAAGCATTTTTCATGGCTTAATGAGTTTGTTTCTTTACATCTTATGAGAACTTTTTCCAAATTTTCTAATGCCTCTTGAATGAATTACCATAAGCTATCAAATCATCATATAAACCTCTACACAATCACGGATTAGATCAGAAAAAATTCCTAATCTTGCTCTTTGGAATGTTGGTACATTACATAACTTGAGCTTTTCAGTGGGCGTTCCCCATGGACAAGTAAATGTGGTCTTATCTTGATCTTGAGGTGCTACATGAATTTGATTATAGCCACTAAAAAACCATCCAAAAATGAAAAGTACTTTACACCATAATGTATCTAATACACCGATCAGTAAAAGCAAAGTGATCCTTCAAAGTTTCTTTGTTCAATTCCACGTAATCAATGCATACCCTCCATTTACCATTCTTTTTAGGTACTATAACAAAGGAGAAACCCTTGACTATCACAGAATTGGATAATGAAGTTTACATTGAGAAGTTTTGGAGCTCTTCTTTCACTATCTCCTAAGATTTGGATTCATCCTTCTTTGAAGTTGCTCTGATTGGTCCTCAATATAGATCTTAGCATGGATGCAAGTCTTAGGATCAATACCCTTCATGTGTTATACTCCCATTCAAATGCAATAGAATGTTTTTGCAAGATTAAGTTAGTTCTTCTTGTTGTGACTTCTCCAAATGTTTTATTGATATTCAATGTTTTTTAAAAAATCTCAATAGCGAGAAATACCGAACTCTTCCATAGAGTAAAGAGACATTTGTCTTGATGATAAATATTCTATGTCGATTCCAAGTGAAATTGTGTGAGGTCATATTCGAAGATATCTCAAATTTTCTAATGTGTTCGGGAATTTGACTATCCTCAGCGATTTTAGAAATGGTAAAGACACGTTGTATAGTGTTCTCATCATCGACCCATTCATTGTCTCCTATTTCTGTGATTGCTCTTCTTTGGAGGATACAAATTGAATTTCTTTGTCGAATTACCATTAGAAATCTTTATTATCTCCGGATCACAACTAATAAAAGCATCGAAGTTTGTGGCTAGCCAAGGTCTTCCTAAGATAATTGGATGTCACTCCTAGATTACTCTTGGGAGTCAAAATCATAAAGTCTACGGATATTCCCAAGAATCTAAGAAATTTGAAATATCTTCTAATACACCATACGGTTTAATAATACAGTCAATACGCAAGTTACGGATAAAGTAGGTGTAAAAAGAAGATTAGGAAGTTTTAAGCATTCCATAGTACGTCTCTACTCATAATGTTGATAGCGGCCCCTAGTCGATAAATGTGTTTGGAATTTCTATCCATTTATATGTGTCTTGACAATTGGACTTCCTGGATCTACATACTTTTGCATGGTAATTTTTCCCATCATAATGTGCAATCTTTCCTACCGGGGAGGATTCTTCTTGTATCTTTTAGTTTCCTTCTGGTCTTTTGAAACTCAACTCCTTTATGGTTTTGCTAGAATAGGAATTTCTCGAATGGCTTGTAGCAATGGAATCTTGATACAAACATTCTTCAAATTCATACGAAAGTCATAGTTAGGCAACAAGATTTGTTTTTCCACCTTATCAATTTGTAGTCTTCCGGAAAATGAGGTGTAGATGAAGATGCGGGTGCTCAACTATAGGAGTTGTGGGTGTTAACTTTTCTTTTCTTTTTGCATGCTTGAATTTGAAGAGATTCTTCTCGGAACCCTTATTAACTTGAAGAGAGTCCTCCTCGAGTATCTTGCTCTTGAATATCTATAGAAGGTTTTCTAAAACTCTACCGGATACGATTGTACATCGTTAGAGAGGAACAAACATATAGGTAGGAAATTGTTGTCCTTCTACCATATAAGTAGTGCGAGGATTCTTATTGTTAGGATTTGGCAATGGGCGGAAATTTGGAAGTTGATTTGTCTTATTTGGTATGGGCTTGTAGGTTGAGGATTTGGATTTTTTTGAGAAGGTTGTTGTTGTGGAAATGGCGATGAAAGTTGTGGATTTGGGCTTGGAAGTTGTGGAGCTTGTTGATTTTGAAAAGATGGAGGATATTGATAAGTGAAAATCCCTTAAGGATTTTGCATCCCTTGTTACCCATGGCCTGATATGAATTTTGATGTTGGGGCCAAGGTTGTTGCCAAGGATTCCAATTTGGTTGGGTTTGATAATTCATAGGGTTGTTAAACCCTTGGTTGTTGTCCTGTAAGTCTCCTTGCGGCAAACGGAGAGATTCTCTTTTGAATTTGGGTCTTCAGCAACAGCTTTGGTCAAAGAGTGGAAGGACAGAAATGTGTCTCTCTGTGATTCTCCTGAGCAAATCATACATGTTTCTACAACTTTTTGCATCGAGGGACATTCCCTTAAAGCATGTTTCTTTCTACATTTTGGACAAAAGATGGCTAAAGCTTGTCATTTCTGCTTTTTTGCTTGTTTTGGATTTTAAGGGTGTCTAGTTGTTCACTAAGGCTCCCTAAAATATCGATTTTGAACTTCATCAGTATATTACCCAATCTCTTGCCCCACCAACACAACGTACGATTCTGCAGTTGATTGGCACTATCAGGAAGGTCCTAGGCCCCATACCAGTTTTAGATTTTCCTCTTGAGAGATGGACACATAGTTATGTTATATCACAAAGTGGAAGTTGACAAATGTCTCCTTTCCCCATCATGTTTAAAATGTCTATCCATTCATCTCTAATGGCTTTTAATATGTAGAGGGCTTTGAGGTTTCATTATCTAAGTTGCTCATCTTTGCTCTTTTCAGAGTTGTATTGAATCTTTGATAAGTGTAAACTTTCATCTTCTTTTTGCATCATTTTGAATACCTCATCCTTGTGATTGGTGGGCATACAATAGTCCAAGTATCTATCCAAAATTTTTTGTTTTATTTCATTCCAAGTCCTAATAGATTGATGGCTAATCCTGAACCACTCCAAAGCGAGATCCCTTCAATGTTGAAGGAAACAGTTTGAGTTTTTGAGAATCTTCCATATAGTCATAAGTTCGGCATACAACTTCAAACTCAAACGAAGTATTTCGGGATCCTCATGTGAAATCTAAAAGTTAGGGAGAACGAGATGGTGAGATATTTGCTAGTTGTGCATGGTTTCCTCATCGACTCTCAGGAAGATCTGACAAGTTGTCTCCTTCTCTTCCTACTTCTCTATTTCACCATTGTTCATCTCATTGTTTCCTCCTCTTCTACCTCCACCTCTGTTATTACTTCCTCTGCCATGGTAGTTTCTTTAGAGTCCTTATAGTCCTCTAGTTCTTCTACCCGAGGGGAGGATGAGAGAAAGTCTCTTTGTTTTCTAAGTGGATTTTAGTAGGTGGTATAGGAGAATCCTCTAATTAATTGTTCCTTGACTTCCAAAATCTTAAGGCTCAGGGTAGATGGTGGTGAATCTGATCTGTACCTTGAAGAAAATTGGGTTGAAAATCGAACTCTTGGCTTTAGCTATAAACCTTCCCCTAGAATCTCTTGCTCTATGCATGTCATTTTTTTATTTTTAAAAAAAGTTGGGCTAATAATTCTTTTTACGATCTTCCGGGTCACACTAGGTGCGAAACATACTTAAGAAATTACTAAACCAATAACTCTCTTTTCTGATCCTCCGGATCCCACACTAGGTGCAGAGAGCATACTTCAAGAAGTTATCAATTTTTCCTTCTTTTTATGATTTTATGTTTTTTTTTTAAGTGCTTCTTTAGTTACACTTCCCCGGCAACGGCGCCAAATGTTTGGTCGGTTAGTGTGTCCTAATTCTTGCATTTAATTTGTCAATCGGGAATCGTAGGCGGTGAAGTGCGGCGCACTATATGTGCAAGATAACCTATTTCTTAACTTTTTGTCGTTTTGGTTTTCTAAGGTGAAATGGAAATTCTAAGTTGAAAACAAGTTTGGTTATGTTTGTTCGAAGTGATATCCCCTATAATGATTTTGACTTGAAACTTTAAAAAGCAATTTGAAATTTACAATGACAAGACTTGCTGAAAATGAAAAAATGTCTTTGCTTTGAAATGAAAAGTCTTTATAATCTGTTAAATCAAAACAATGAACTATTGAGCATGAAAACTAAACTATTCTTCTTTTGGTAAACGCCAAAGCTATTGCTTAAGGAAATTCAAAATTGCAACAAAATAAATACGTGGATTACATCAATTTATCTTACGATCCTTCATCATTAGTCCGGCTATAGTTTTCGAGTAATCATAAACAATTTGAGTAAGCGATATTTAATTTGCGAAAGTAAACTAATACTAAACCATACACTCATGATTCAATCCCTCACCATCGATCCGAGTTTGTGGCTTTCGGAGGCAACTAGAGATGTCATGCATGATTTAATATATCTAAATTTGCAGAAAAAGAAACTAATACTAAGCTTCATTTCTCATCACAATCCCTCACCATCGGTCAATTTTGTGGCTTTCGGAGGGCAATTTGAAGATGCTATGAGCGGCTTAATATATCTAAATTTGCGAGAAAAGAACCCACAATACTAAACTACACATTTCATAATACAATTCCTCACCACGATCCAGTGGCTTTCGGGAGAGCAAGCTGAAGATGCTATGAGCAGATTAGTATATCTAAATTTAACTGCGGAAGCAAATAATAATCTTAGAAATTAAAAAGCTATGAAAAATCAAATTGGCAATGAGAACAATGTTGGTTCCATGTCACTAATCAAAGCTATGAAAATGCACATTTTTATCTATAACTGAAACAAGAACAACGTCGAGTGATTATCAACATAAAACATAAAAAGACAAAAATGAAATGGAAATTATGGAAGTTTATAAAAAACGAAATGAAACAAATGCAATATATGGTTATATGAATGGATTATGACACAATGAAATGAAATTAAAAATATACACTAATGCACAAAACCTTGGGCGAGCGGGGCCCTCTACTCCAACCTTGGCAAGGTCCTCAAATACGAATTAAGTTGAAAAACGAGAGTCTTCTCATATTAAAAGCGGTCATTACGAATGCGTGACTACGCTCGTGGCGTAATCACCTCTGGAAGCCGGACTAATCAGATAACGGAGACTACATTCAGCAATATCGACTAACTTCATATATTGTATGCAAACGCATTATATATAACAACAAACTATAGCTGTCTCCTAAAGTTCATGCTGAGTGGAGAGCAGTAGACCACTACGTCCACGGATATAGGAGCATGACCATTGGAAAGTAAATCTACGAGAGGTGGATGCTTGAATTCGATTACGGAACCTTGTATAGATGTCGATTTATCCTCCAGACTTAGAAACGGCCATTCAGATCTTCATGTGACACGAAACGGAGTCGGCCGACATGAAACTCCATGGTTGACTTCCATGTGGACGCCTTTGACCGCGGCTTCTTTGGACGAGTTTGCTTGAACCAATAGGACACGAACCATGTCCACGTCATTCACGACTGCCCATGTGGCTCGTTTTCCTTGTAGACACTGTAGCATGAGAGTTTCACAAAATAGGCACGGAAAGTTGCGGCGGTTGCGGAAAGTGGCAAGATCGCGGTGAATGAACAAATCTAGATCAAATAGCAAACACAAAAAATATAATTAAAAACCATGTTAGATGCTCTTTTGCACATGATATTGACAATTTGGGAGGTTTAGGTGAGTGAAAAAGGTATGGAAAAATGTATGGAAAAGATGCAAATTTGGGACTCAACAATCTTCTAACACCACTTTCAGGTGTTTGAGGTGCCTGTTACTGTTGTGGTGGTTGTTGATGCTGTGGTTTTTGATTACTATTATTTTCAGGCACCTTTACTTTTTCAATTATCTCATAAAGAACCGTTGTATTCCTTGCTTTCTTTTTCCTGTTTCTTTTCCTGTAGCTGATTCTTATATAAGACCTTTTCATTGAATATTACATCTCTGCTCCTAATGATTTTGTGATTTTCATAATCATATAAGCGATAACCAAAATCATTAGCACCATATCCAATAAAGGTACATTTCTTTGATTTGCCTCAAGCTTTGTTCTATTTTCTTTATTAATATGGACAAAGGCCTCACAACCAAATGGCTTTAAAAAAGAGTAGTTTACCTTTTTACCTGTCCATGCTTCCTCTGGAATACCACCATCCAAGGAACTTGAAGGCCCTCTGTTTATTAGATAAACAACAGTATCTACAACATCTGCCCAAAATTGTAAAGGCAATCCTGCATGCAATCTCAAGCACCTTGCACGCTCCATGATTGTTCTGTTCATCCTTTCTGACACACCATTTTCTTGTGGTGTTCTTGGAACTGTCTTCTCTCTATGAATTCCATGCTCTGAACAGTACCTATCAAACTCTTTTCTACAATATTCACCTCCATTGTCTGATCTGAGACACTTCAACTTCTTTCCTGTCTCAATCTCAACCAAAGCTTTCCATTTCTTGAAAGTATCAAATACATCAGATTTATTCTGAATACAATAAATCCATGTTTTTCTAGTTGCATCATCAATAAAAGTAACATAATAACGAGAGCCACCGAGAGATGATACCTGAGCAGGTCCCCATACATCTGTATGTACAAGCTCCAATTTTTTGCTCTTCTTTTCTTTCCCAACTCTGAGAAATCTGACTCTCTTTTGTTTTCCATAAATGCAATTTTCACAGAAATCCAAATCAACATTCTTCAAACCTGGCAACAAATTTCTTGAGTGAAGAATCTTCATTCCCTTCTCACTCATGTGTCCGAGCCTATGATGCCATAATCCTGCATCTGCTCCTTTGGAAGTTAAAGCATTAACAGAGTTAGAAATACCATTGCATAAATACAATGTACCAACCTTTTCACCTTTTGCTATTACCATCGCTCCTTTGGCGACCTTCCAAGTTTTATCTGTGAAAGTTGTCACACAACCTTCACTGCCTAACTGCCCTGTTGAAATCAAATTTTTCTTCAGATCTGAAACATGCCTTACCTCCTTTAGTAGCCATTGGTTTCCATTCTATTGTTTTACAAGAACTTTACCCATTCCAACAATTTTACAAGGTTTATCATCACCTAAACGAACTTGTCCAAAATCTCCTTGAACATAGTCATGAAAATATTTCTTATCAAGTGTGGCATGGAATGAAGCCCCTGAATCTACAACCCAAGAATCAGTAACATTTTCGAAAGAAAGAATCAAAGAATCTTGTAACACATCACCTGTCACATTTTCTTCATGATTGTTTTCTTGCTGTGTGTCTCCTTCTTTTCCCTTCCGAGATCTACAGTTTTTCTTTAGGTGTCCTTTTTTTCCGCAATTCCAACACACTATCCCTGATATGGACTTGGATCTGTCTTTCCTTGATTTACTGCGATATCCCGAGCTCTTTCCTCTTTCCATTCTTCTTCCCCTAGACTCTGCACTCAAAGCATTACCTGATGTCTCACCGGAGCTTTTCCGTCGCATTTCCTCGCTAAGGATAGCACCAACAACATCATCAAGCTTTAAAGTACTAGATCCAGAGACAGAGTTACTAATGGCCATTACTAAACCATTCCAACTCTCTGGCAATGAGCACAAGAATAACAGAGCTCTAACTTCATCATCAAAGTTTACCCCTACAGAACTTAACTGACTGGTAACTATATTAAATTCATTTAAATGGTCTGCAATAGATCCACCTTCCGACATCTTCATATTAAATAGTCGTTTCATAAGAAATACCTTGTTTGAGGCCGAGGGTTTTTCATATAGTTTTGCCAATGTCTGCATCAAACCCTCTGTTGTTGTTTCCTTCGAAATATTGAAGGCGACTGACGCCGCAAGACACAACCGTATTGTTCCGAGTGCCTTTCTATCGAGAATGTTCCATTCTGCGTCTGTCATGGTCGCCGGCTTCTTTGTTTTTCTGCTCAATGGTAGGTATAGATCTTTCTGATACAGATAATCTTCCATATGTATCTTCCACAGCGCAAAGTTTTGGCCGTTAAATTTCTCGACCCTAAACTTACCATCGTCCGCCATTGCTCCCACTCGAACCAGGAACCCTTTTTTCCTGCGAGTTTATCAGCCAAATATACCTTCGGCTCTGATACCAGTTGTTAGAAAATTATATATTATGGAGCAATGCAACACATAAAATATACGGAAAATACAAGCACACAAAACACATAAAACCAGAGAGACATAGATATACGTGGTTCAACCAGTTTGGGCTACGTCCACCCTGAACAGCCAGTCCTTCCTTTTTATTATCCAGCAAAAAATGAAGAGACAAAACCTACAGCAGATCCGCTGTAATATCCTCTATTCTCTCTCACAGTCTCCCTCTCTGTTTCTCTCTCTGAGAATACACACATAATACACAGTCGTAATACAATGCCCTCATAAAAGCGAGGGGTTGCCTTCTAGGGAAAAAAACCCTAATCTAAACATAACTTCTACTGTCAGATCATTTTCCTAATGAACGGCCCAGAATTAAACTAGAAAATTACTATACTTTTACAAAATTTTACATCGTTTTTAGCTGGACCCCAATGACGATTAATTACACAGGCTGGCGTTTTAAACCCTTATAAGGTATGAAGGTATAGAGGTCCCATGCTGTGATAAGATAATCGGGGCTGGAAACCACCCAACAATCTCCCACTTGGAGGCCCGGTGTAGCAACTCCACCATTTGCTTTATTTGGACAAATGACTCTCTTTGGACACGGCTATTATCATCTTCGTCATCCTTGAAGACCAATTGGCGAGCATGTTCTCGGTTTCTCCCTGGTTACAACTTTTGCTAGCATATCTTCAGGATTCTGGCTAGTGTGTATCTTTTCCAACTTCAACTCTCCATCTTCCAATATTGACCGTATGCAATGGTACTTGAGATGTATGTGTTTAGTCCTGGAATGAAATGCTGAGTTCTTTGCAAGATGAATGGCACTTTGGCTATCACTGTATAACGTGCCCATATCATGCTTCTTACCCAATTCACCCATAAACCTTTGTAACCAAATAATTTCTTTACTAGCCTCTGTAGCAGCAACATACTCTGCTTCTGTTGTTGAAAGTGCAACAACACTTTGGATTTTTGAAACCCAACTGACAGCTGTTCCACCTACAGTAAATACATATCCTGTAGTGCTCCTCCTGTTATCTCTGTCACCTGCCATATATGCATCAACATATCCCTATAGAGCAATGTTTGAACCACCAAATCATAATGCTTGATTTGTGGTACCTCTCAAATATCTGAGGATCCATTTTACTGCCATCTAATGTTCTTTTCCTGGATTATTCATGTACCTGCTTACAACTCCCACTGCGTGTGCAATATCAGGCCTTGTGCAGACCATTGCATACATTAAGCTTCCAACTGCAGATGCATATGGAACTTTAGACATATAATCCATGTCTTCTTGGGTCTTTGGGCACATCTCCTTACTAAGTTTGAAATGACTAGCAAAAGGTGTACTAACTGGTTTTGCATTCTGCATATTAAATCTTTTCAACACCTTTTCTATGTACTCATTCTGAGACAGTGTTAATTTGCGATTTTTCCTGTCTCTAGTTATCCTCATACCAAGGATTTGTTTTGCAGCTCCCAAATCCTTCATTGCAAATTAATTTGCCAATTTTCTTTTGAGCACATTTATTTCCTGCATGTTAGATCCTGCAACAAGCATGTCATCTACATACAATAACAATATAATATAGCTGCCATCATTTGCCTTTTTAGATAAACACAATGATCAGAGTGACATCTAGTATAACCTTGTTCAGACATAAACTTGTCAAATTTTAGATACCACTGCCTTGGAGCTTGTTTTAAGCCATACAAGCTCTTCTTTAACCTGCACACCAATTTTTCTTTTCCTTTTACCTCATATCCTTCTGGTTGTTGCATGTATATCTCTTCCTCCAAATCTCCATGGAGAAATGTTGTCTTTACATCTAACTGTTCAAGATGTAAATCTTTCACTGCTACAAGACTTAAGATAGTTCTGATTGAATTCATCTTAACAACAGGAGAAAATATTTCATAAAAATCAATACCTTTATTTTGTGCAAACCCCTTCACCACAAGTCTATCTTTGTACCTCTGTTTTCCTCCATCTTCTTCCTTCAGCCTGTAAACCCATTTATTCTGCAATGTAGTTTTACCTGCAGGCAACCTGACTAAGTCCCAAGTCTAGTTATGCATTAAGGAGTCCATCTCTTCTTCCATGGCTAGCTCCCACTTCTTCCTACTTTCAACCTACATTGCTTCTTCATAACATTCAGGTTCACCAGAATCAGTCAACAATAAATAATATAATGAAGGAGAGTATCGTTCAGGGGGTCTACTTATCCTGGTAGATCTTCTAACACCACTTTCAGGTGTTTGAGGTGCCTGTTGCTATTGTGGTGGTTGTTGCTGCTGTGGTTGTTGATTATTATTATTTTTAGGCACCTTTACTTTTTCAGTTATCTCATCAAGAACCATGTATTCCTTGCTTTCTTTTTCCTGTTTCTTTTCCTGCAACTGATTCTTATACAAGACCTTTTCATTGAATATTACATCTTTGCTCCTAATGATTTTGTGATTTTCATAATCATATAAGCAATAACCAAAATCATTAACACCATATCCAATAAAGGTATATTTCTTTGATTTTGCCTCAAGCTTTGTTATGTTTTCTTTATTAATATGGACAAAATCCTCACAACCAAAAGGCTTTAAAAAAGAGTAGTTTACCTTTTTACCTGTCCATGCTTCCTCTGGAATACCACCATCCAAGGAACTTGAAGGCCCTCTGTTTATTAGATAAACATCAGTATCTACAGCATCTGCCCAAAATTGTAAAGGCAATCCTGCATACAATCTCATGCACCTTGCACGCTCCATGATTGTTCTGTTCATTCTTTCTGACACACCATTTTCTTGTGGTGTTCTTGGAACTGTCTTCTCTCTTCGAATTCCATGCTTTGAACAATACCTATCTAAGTCTTTGCTACAATATTCACCTCCATTGTCTGATCTGAGACACTTCAACTTCTTTTCTGTCTCAATCTCACCCAAAGCTTTCCATTTCTTGAAAGTATCAAATACATCAGATTTATTCTAAATACAATAAATCCATGTTTTTCTAGTTGCATCATCAATAAAAGTAACATAATAACGAGAGCCACCGAGAGATGATACCTGCGCAGGTCCCCATACATCTGTATGCACAAGCTCCAATTTTTCACTCTTCTTTTCTTTCCCAACTCTGAGAAATATGACTCTCTTTTGTTTTCCATAAATTCAATTCTCACAGAAATCCAAATCAACATTCTTCAAACCTGGCAGCAAATTTCTTGAGTGAAGAATTTTCATCCCCTTCTCACTCATGTGTTCGAGCCTATGATGCCATAATGCTGCATCTGCTCCTTTGGAAGTTAAAGCATTAACAGAGTTAGAAATACCATTGCATAAATATAATGTACCAACCTTTTCACCTTTTGCTATTACCAGGGCTCCTTTGGTGACCTTCCAAGTTTTATCTGTGAAAGTTGTCACACAAAATTCACCGCCTAACTGCCCTGTTGAAATCAAATTTTTCTTCAGATCTGGAACATGCCTTACCTCCTTTAGTAGCCATTGGTTTCCATTCTGTTGTTTTACAAGAACTTTACCCATTCCAACAATTTTACAGGGTTTATCATCACCCAAACGAATTTGTCCAAAATCTCCTTGAACATAGTCATGAAAATATTTCTTATCAGGTGTGGCATGGAATGAAGCCCCTGAATCTACAACCCAAGAATCAGTAACATTTTCGAAAGAAAGAATCAAAGCATCTTGTAACACATCACCTGTCACATTTACTTCATGATTGTTTTCTTGCTGTGTGTCTCCTTCTTTTCCCTTCCGAGATCTATAGTCTTTCTTTAGGTGTCCTTTCTTTCCACAATTCCAGCACACTATCCCTGATCTGGACTTGGATCTGCCTTTCCTTGATTTACTGTGATATCCCGAGCTCTTTCCTCTTTCCATTCTTCTTCCCCTAGACTCGGCACTCAAAGCATTACCCGATGTTTCACCAGAGCTTTTCCGTCGCATTTCCTCGCTAAGGATAGCACCAACAACATCATCAAACTTTAAAGTACTAGATCCAGAGACAGAGTTACTAATGGCCATTACTAAACCATTCCAACTCTCTGGCAATGAGCACAAGAATAACATAGCTCTAACTTCATCATCAAAGTTTACCCCTACAGAACTTAACTGACTGGTAACTGTATTAAATTCATTTAAATGGTCTGCAACAAATCCACCTTCCGACATCTTCATATTAAATAGTCATTTCATAAGAAATACCTTGTTTGAGGCCGAGGGTTTTTCATATAGTTTCGCCAACGTCTGCATCAAACCCTCTGTTGTTGTTTCCTTCAAAATATTGAAGGCGACTGACGCCGCAAGACACAACCGTACTGTTCCGAGTGCCTTTCTATCGAGAATGTTCCATTCTGCGTCTGTCATGGCCGCCGACTTCTTTGTTTTTCATTAAATTCATTTAAATGGTCTGCGACAGATCCACCTTCTGACATCTTCATATTAAAAAGTCTTTTCATAAGAAGTACCTTGTTTGAGGCCGAGGGATTTTCATACAGTTTCGCCAACGTCTGCATCAAACCCTCTGTTGTTGTTTGCTTCGAAATATTGAAGGCGACTGACCCCGCAAGACACAACCGTACTGTTCCGAGTGCCTTTCTATCGAGAATGTTCCATTCCGCGTCTGTCATGGTCGCCGACTTCTTTGTTTTTCCGCTCAATGGTAGGTATAGATCTTTCTGATACAGATAATCTTCCATCTGCATCTTCCACAGCGGGAAGTTTTGAAAGATTAGATTTCTCAACCCTAAACTTACCATCGTCAGCCATTGCTCCCATTACTCCCACTCGAACCAGGAACCCTTCTTTCCTGCAAGTTTATCAGCCAAATATACCTTCGGCTCTGATACTAGTTGTTAGAAAATTATATATTATGGAGCAATGCAACACATAAAATATGCGAAAAATACAAGCACACAAAACACATAAAACCAGAGAGACACAGATATACGTGGTTCACCCGGTTTGGGCTACGTCCACCCCGAACAGCCAGTCCTTCCTTTCTATTATCCAGCAAAAATTGAAGAGACAAAACCTACAGCAGATCCGTTGTAATATCCTCTGTTCTCTCTCACAGTCTCCCTCTCTGTTTCTCGCTCCGAGAATACACACACCATACACAGCCGCAATACAATGCCCTCATATATACAAGGGGGTTGCCTTCTAGGGCAAAAAACCCTAATCTAAACATAACTTCTACCGTGAGATCATTTGCCTAATGAACGGCCCAGATTGACTAGAAATTACTATACTTTTACAAGGCAATTTTACATCTGTTTTTAGCTTCGGGGGCGCTGCCCCCGAACCCCCGCCAGGGGGGGGCTCCGAAAAGCGCTGTCGCCCCCCCCTGGACCCCCCACGGCAGCGATTAAATTTCGGGCAGCGTTGCCGCCCCTTTTAAGGTACAGGGGTCCAAAGCTGTGATACAAAGTAAACAAGATAATCAGGCTCCACACCCAACAATCTCCCGCTTGGAGACTGATTGTAGCAACTCCATCGCTGCTTCATTTGCTGGACAATGACTCCTCTTTGGACATGGTTGTTCCTCATCTTCATTGTCATCCTTGAAGACCAATTGGCTTGAGCATGTTCTCGGTTTCTCCACAGTTACAACTTTTGTTAGCATATCTGGATTAAGCTAGTGTGTATCTTTTCCAGCTTCAACTCTCCATCTTCCAATACTGACCGTATGAAATGGTACTTGAGATGTATGTGTTTAGTCCTGGAATGAAATGCTGAGTTCTTTGCAAGATGAATAGCACTTTGGCTATCACTATATAGTGTGCCCATATCATGCTTCTTGCCCAATTCATCCATAAACCTTTGTAACCAAATCATTTCTTTACTATCCTCTGTAGCAGCAACATACTTGGCTTCTGTTGTTGAAAGTGCAACAACACTTTGGATTTTTGAAACCCAACTGATAGTTGTTCCACCTACAGTAAATACATATCCTATAGTGCTCCTCCTGTTATCTCTGTCACCTGCCATATCTGCATCAACATATCCCTGTAGAGCAATGTTTGAACCACCAAAGCATAATGCATTTTACTATTATCCAGCAAAAATTAAGAGACAGAGAAGCCTCTGACGAATCTCAGGTATAATATCCTCTGTTCTCTCTCTCAGTCTCCCTCTCTATTTCTCGCTCCGAGAATACACTCATAATCCACAGCCGCAATACAATGCCCTCAGATATACAAGGGGGTTGCCTTCTAGGGCAAAAAACCCTAATCTAAACATAACTTCTACCGTCAGATCATTTGCCTAATGAACGGCCCAGATTGACTAGAAATTACTATACTTTTACAAGGCAATTTTACATCTATTATTAGCTTTGGGGGCGCTGCCCCCGAACCCCTGCCAGGGGGGGCTCCGAAAAGTGCTTCCGCCCCCCCTGGA